>JAJSPD010000109.1:0-108159 GCA_021307315.1 Bisporella sp. PMI_857 | reverse complement strand
CCGTTCGCTCTAATATTAAAAAGAACTACAGTGTTATAAACAAATCTATTTTTAACTAACGTATATACTTTGTTCAATAGCGGCCCGCGATCAACTTTTTCAAGTTTTATTTTTTTGAAGTTAACTTGTTTTTTTCGCTTTAAGTAAAAAACTTTGCTTAAAGTAATTCGTTTTTTTTGATTTTCCGAGTTACTAACAAACTTTACTGTTACTTTTTTTTCGATACTGCTTTTAAAGGTTTTTACAAGCGTTAGCTTGCGTAGTAACGAACACGAAAATGCGTAGTAACTGCTTGTTGCAGTTGTAGTATACTTTTTCAAATGCTAAAGCAGTGTTTAGCTTTTGCGTAGCTGTGGTTGTAAGCGTAGTTTCCGTAAAAAAGATCCTGAAGTCGCTGCTGTTACTAGAAGCTTTCTGACGAGCTACAATTAGTTGTAGTTAAAATAAATTACTTTCTGCTTCCGGGAAAGCTTTTCGCTTGCTTTTACGAGCCAAGCGCTTCTAAAGATGTGCTTAGTTTAGTAGACGCTGTGAGCTCGATCGCTTAGCTTTTAGAAACTGTCAAAAGTAGCTTTTACGGGCATAAAGCTTATTTGCAAGCTGACTGTAAGTTTCCGAAACAAGTTATTTTTTCCAGTCTTCTTTAAGCACGTTATTTTTGTTTGTTAGCTGCAAAAACTAGTGCGGAACGTTGCAAACGTTTCGCTTTTTTTTCATTATTAGCTTATAGTAAGCGACTTTACTTTCGCTAATTTCGTTCGAGTCAACAAATAGCATGTCGAAATAAGCTAGCATGTTATCACGAAGTCGAAAAAAATCCGCGCTTTTTGATTCTATACGTGTTTCTAAGTGTTGCTGTGTATTTCTACTAGTGCTAATAAACAAGTAATTTATACGGGTCTGTTCGTTAAAAAATTAGCTCCGAAAGTTCCGAAACTTAACTAAAAGCGCTATTTTCCAAGAACGGTATGTCGGGTTTACACTATCCGTAAGCTTTTTGACGTTTTTGGTTCTTTTGAAACCGCCGCGCGTTAAAGCTTCTGAAAACTGTTCCCGATTGCGCCTAGAGCAGTTGGCGTTAAGGCTGTCTTTTGTATTACTTGTTTAAAAACGGTTTCGACTAGTAAACTTTTTTTCCAGAGCTGCTAATCTTCGTTTTTAAGCTCGAGCTTGCTTTTTTTGACTGTTTTCTAGTTGTTCTATTAGTGCTATTAACGTTGCTTGACTAACAGTTGTAAAGTCCACTATTATAGTCTTTTGGGTATTAACTGGAGTATCCACAGTGCTTGGTGTTTTTGTCGGTTTTGCTTTTCTTTTGCTTTTTGCTCTGCTTACTCTATCTCTGGAAATAGCTTCAGCTATAGTATCAGCAAAGCGAGTTAACAGTAACTGTTGTAGTAATTAATAATAATTCCGTAGCGGGGTTTCCGGGGCCGTACGGGCGCGTATATACTTCTCGAGTATCGACGCTTAACTGTGTGATCTCTGTCTCACAAAGATCCTGAATCTTTAGCGCAATAAAGGCTGGAACTGAGTACGACGGGCGTGCAAGCCGTGTGTAAGGGTAAAGGTTATACTTCCGCAAGTAGAATTGTGATGTGATGTGAGTTCTATTATAATGTTACGGCACGTAGGATTGGAGCAACGGCTCAAAGTAATACGGGTAAGAATCGAGAATAATAGAACTACAGAACTATGGAAGTAGAAAGGGAAGCCTATATACAGGAGTTCGGATCACGTGACGTGCTACGCGAGTGTCCCCACGGGTGCCTTACAGGCCGTCAGGCCTTATAGAAGCCGTAGGCGCGCCAGCGCCGTGACAATACCTAGACTTGTGCTTCGCTTTTGCCCCGCTTTGCAAAGCATTCGTCAGACTATATATATTGCTGCTATTACTTAAAAGTCCAGTTTTTTCTAGCTATTGCTTAAGCAAGTCTAGCACGCGCATAAGTTTTTGTAAACTCCGGCCGACTTCTAGTTTTCTAATTCAGTATACCCGAAAGCTTTAGCATTTTTTTTAGCGTATCTTTATGCTATAAAAACTTTTTCGATTTTTTATTTATTGCTACGTATTTTTTTAGTGTACTCGGCAGTATCGTACAAGTTTTCGAACATTTCGATTAGTATATGTTATTTTCGGGCCGCTGCGCAAAAAGTCTCGCTGTTGGTGCGTAATAAAAATCTTCGTTGTGTAATTATAACAGTTTCGGGCGAGTAATTCAGCACTTTAGCTACTTCGATAAGTTTATGCTCTATTTTTAAAGCTCCCATAATCTCTCCGCGCTCATAAAAGGTTAATTGGGTATTCTTTTTTCTATTGCCAGAAATCTGGCCCAAAAGTATACGTGGTTGGTTTATAATTAAAAAAATTAAAAAAGGTGGTGCTGGAGGTTACGCGAATTTTCGTGTTTTCGGTTCAAACTTAGTCGCTAGTACTGTACCCCGCTGCACAATGACTAAATGGCAGTAATTTTACACTTAAAGTTGCAATACAAGTCTTTTCCCAACCACTCTCTCATTAAAAGTGAAGCCCCTTTTTAGCATGGAGCTTTACCGTTTTAAGCATGGCGCAATGCAAGGATATTATTCCGACATATTGTACCTCGTTGTTTTGCACGTCATCAGTCGGCGATTTAGAAAACGGCGGTATGTTATTTATTTCCAAACCTTTGTATTTGACTGGCTAGAGTTAATATAATAAGAGCCTTACTGAAAAGTGCGAAATTAACCTTTAAAGTTTTTATAGTCACGTCTAAGAGACTAAATAAGTTCTATCACGCAGGTAAACAAAAGCCTCACTTAGTTAAGATAATACACGAAATTGATTACAGTCAAACCTCGATATATCGGAACTCGATATATCGGAATCCTCCATTTATCGGAAGAAAGCCTCGGAACGGCCGATTTTTGGCTCTGTATATCGGAATCCTCGTTTATATCGTGATCGGAATAAATCTGCCAATTTTTAGTAGCATTCCGATATAAAAATCGCGTAGTTTTACTAATAGAATTCAAATATCAGATATTAAGTAACATTATATAACAAATAAATCGAGAAATTCTACTTTTTTGGCTCGATTATAAGAAAAAGATTTTTAAACGTTAGTTCGAAAAAAAATCTACAAAACAAGCTGATTTAAAATCTCATTTTTTAGTACGAGTCAACAAAGCTAGTGCCGCTTTCACCTTTCTGATTTGTTGCGCCGCAGACGATTTTGGTGTATATACCACTATAAAAAATGCTAGAATCCAAACAATTCTCGATTACGTAAGACCTCGTTACATCGGAATCCTCTATATATCGGAATACTGGCTTGGAACCGAGCGTTCCGATATATCGAGGTTTGACTGTACTTGCTTTTTCACCTCCTGGTTCTATGCCTGTAGCTGCATGTTATTCCCGTACAGTAGTCGGTAATTCCCTTGCAGCTGCAGGTTGTGCTGTTCCAGTTGTGTTTGCTCTATTGTATTTACTAGTTGTCGCATTCCGGTTGCACAACTGCCAGGCCGTCACACATGCATTGCACGCGCGAAAAATTGGAGCGGGGTGTTGGTAGCTAACATTTGTGTCACAGCCCTGTTGTTCTATGCAGCCTTTCCACCACATCGATGAAGCTTTGTGAAGTTATATTTGGCCAATCCAAACCTGATATTTTAATGAAAAGTTTACCTAGGTATCTACTATGTGATAGCCTAATTTGTCTTATGGCCCTGCTCTACCTCGTGGATTATAACCTTCTGTTTCAAATTTCTCCCAATATCTTCATACTTTCCTATTGGCCAACTCTGTCCGTTGATAACAGGCAGTGGCCAAAATTATCCTTTTAATGTAAAGCCGATTTTGAATCTACTGTGCTTCATTATAATGGCTACCAAACCATCATAAACTTAACTTGCTTTACTGTAACTGAATTTTTTTTTGTTGTAGATTTTCTACAAGAATATTTTTGGTCACAAATACACCCAAGGTGCCTAGTAGGGCATAATATGGTGTTCCTATTACGAGGATACTAAGCTAAGGGATGAAGGTAGAGCGCGAGAGAGCCTGCAACTAAGTAAGAGTATGGATCACGTGTCAGATAGCCGTAAATAAGCATTTAAACCAAATTAAACGTGTCACAAGAGTGTGACAGCTATAAGACTAGTTGCAAAATTGCAAGTAGCGAAGTTAAAAAGGCAATTAAAGACTTGTCAATGGGATGTTAGTACCAATGTCGATAATACTAACAACATATCTCAGGACGGCGTAAGACAAAAAAGGCACGCTAGGAAAAAGGAATCAATAAACACAAATGTTAATAAACGAAAAGTTATACTCGGGGTTAATGTTGTATTTCCTCTTTTGCAAATAAGGCCTCCTTTTGGGGGGTAAAGATAGCCTAAGTAACCACGTCCGAATTCAGCATTTTCAGCGACATGCCATCGCTGGTAGCTTTCACTGTCCCCATAAAGAGCGTTCGGCCTTCCTAGGTAATGCTGAGCATTTATTGCATCACACGGCACGCAAACATGACTTGTGTCTCTAATTGTATCACGGCTACTAGAACTAAATTCCACATTATTATTCCATTTAAGCTGTAGGAAGTTAGGAGTAGGGTTGTGTTAGCGTTTACAGCTGGCTTTGGGCTTGATATATGATATATAAATCAGCCACCTAGAAGCGCAGAAGCGTACTCAAGTGAGAAGAACATAAATGTAGTGTTGCTAACAAAGAGTGACGCTACCTTCACACCTGAAGCTAAAATAAGGCTATATCTTGGCCTCGCTGTGGCTGAGTATGTAACAGCAGCTGATCGTATTTTTGGTTCCAGATCTTACGTGAACTCTCGCCCCATCATAGGCCGAAATATATGACAGTTCTGGGTCACGGAATAGTCATGTGACCACAATATCGCGGCCCCTTGTGAGATGCTTTTTGGCTCGCTTGTCTGTACTCTGGTACCTGGCCAAATAATTCGCACTAATTGTGTGACAACATCCCAGTCCCTGTTCGCTCGTATCCCAAAACTTGCGCACGGACGAGTTCCCTGTGCTCTGCTGCCACATCATTTGTGCAAGTTCTACCGGCTTAGATATCATAAGTTCCTAGTTAGATTGCTGCCTTGGCTGCATTATCGTTTCTCAGCCCAAACCCCCCCCCAATCATCCCTTGTACTTCAAACTAAAGAAAATATAGTCCTCTCGCTCTGCAAATCTTTTCTATCCCAACTGACCTCCACCACCTTCGCTGGAGAGGACTTCATTTCTACAGGCTTGCCCGGCAAGGCTATCGTGAATACTGCTACCATTTCAGCCTCAGTTGACGCTTCGTCCTTAGTATTTCAGGATACGTTCACCCTAGTTTGGAAGAGGCGACTTCTTCGCTGGTGAAACATTCAAAGATATCATTCGCTTGGTTGCAGGCTCAAGCTCTCGCTTCCAGCCGATAAAGTTGGTCTTGCCTTTGAGCTTGCGGTAGGTTTTGACCCCGTCCATCTTGGAGTCAGTCATGCTTATCGTTAGTTGAACCAAAATTCATTTGTCCAATCCACATTTTTCTATCACCCCAATCATAAATTCGGTTTGACGTGACGGATTACCCAGAGGATCCTGGTGTGTCTCGCCTTCCACTTGCTTTGATGCATGTCATTTTCGAAACTACGATAAACAAATGCGTCGCCAACTTGCGACTATCCAAGTTTTTTTTCCCAACAACCTTGGATCCAAAAGTCAAAAAACTGCATAAACTTAGTCTTTGCAAGTCCACAGAAAACGAAAGACAGAGCTTAAACTATAGTAAAAGCATATTCTAGCTAAACTACTACGGGTATTGAGAATTCGTACCCTAAGCTTACTTGAAGATGTGGAAGAACAGAGTGGGCTGCAAGGTTGAGAAACAGGCCGGGTAATAGTTTGGAAACCGCTTTGTTTAGAGGTGTCATCAATGGCAGTTACACTAAATCATCTACGCTTGTGGTAAATGGCTAGGTTAAAAATGGCTTTTATTCAGCCTTGTAGTACAGTTTCATATATGATGAATGTTGTATCTGCATCTATCTCTCGCACTGGTTTCAGCGTAAGCCGTTCTTCAACCGTGACACCATTGTTAGGTATAATGTGGGAGCAGGTTTGACACCTTGGCTAATGAGCAGTAGTTTGTTTTAGATCCGATATTGGTGTTTTAGCGCTTACTTTACACGTCACCTGACTTTCCTCTCTTGTTGTATATAGTTTAGCTCATTTATTAGATTAGTTCATTTATTAGCTTAGTGCCAACTTTCCCGAAATAAAAAATAGTTATATAATATGTAACGAAAAGATTTTAATGATTGAATCTTGATAAGCCAAACCTTTGTCTCCTCTGTTGCCCTGGAATCTTCACTAGAGCTCATGCGTTTGTGTATCCATGGGCCTGATGTAGCGATATCTGAGTCCCGAATCGGGGATCATAGTCGATTGAAAGGTTAATAGCCGGCGGTAGTTCAGTCACATCAAACAATCGTGATTATCCTTCTTTCCCAACCACGTTCGTAACTACTTTCGATCCCCTGCGGAAATTCTACGCGCCCCCTCCTCTCATACGGAGACTCCCAGGCATTCCACTTCCCGGCTCCCTCCAGAAGTAATCCGAAAACTCCATCAAAACCTGCTTGAATCTGGAGGAAT
Source organism: Bisporella sp. PMI_857 (assembly GCA_021307315.1). Lineage (NCBI taxonomy): Eukaryota > Fungi > Ascomycota > Leotiomycetes > Helotiales > Helotiaceae > Bisporella > Bisporella sp. PMI_857. The sequence goes on along the minus strand of JAJSPD010000109.1, from coordinate 101,514 downwards.
ATACAACGGCGACGTAGATCAGCAATATAAGACTCGTACTCACTTCTCTCAAGGTCAGGTTGGTGATTATCAATATGGAATTGGGTTGCCGGCTTGTCATACATGGCCCCAACTGAAAAACTGCCGTCACGAGAAGCTCTTCGGACATATCCTTCAATTACCAAGGTCCCTGAAATGACTTGGCCATAGATATCTCCTGGCACGAGAGGCGCGACATCACATGAGACGACCTTGGCATCATGTTTCCGATTCGTTTTCATCGTTCCGTCGAAAGTGTGATGCACCACAATCTGCCTCCCTTCATTACATGAGCGAATGCTTGCCCAGCTCCAGGAAGGCGCCACATATGTCTCGTGTGGTCTTGCCGTACCGTCTCTTGCTGGTCCTCTAGCTGTCCACAGTAAGCCTCGTAGCATATCCTGCTTCCATAGACCGGCGCAATATTCGTACCGCGTCTTCGCAGCGAATTCCCTTGCAATACCAGAGATAGCTGGAAGAGTATCCTTGGAGAAAGTGAGGTTTCGAGAAAGATAATTATTGATAATAGCACACCACCTGAACATATCCTCATTCCCATTTATAAATGAAAAAGGCCGATATTTACAAGGATACATACTTATTTCGCCATCCATTGGACGAGGCGAGCTGTCAGTTTCCGTTTCAAATGTAGCTCGACATTCCCAATATATCATACGCTCCGCAAAATGTAGGATACGCGGTGAGAGAAGTTTCTCTTGAAGCGTCCAGCCTCTTCTGGAGAGTGGGCCTATAATACCACGAGAACCGAAGTCATCATCGCGCCTAAAATAAAGCGTTCCTTGCAGGCCAGTCATTTCACTTTCGACATGCAAGGGAAGAGAATATGTACATGAATCTCGAGGCCGAAGGATCCCGCTATTGCTGTCTTCCCCCATGGTGACAGCGAGCGTAACAACTGCTGTTTTGTAGATGTATCCCATTTGCGCAGATTGCTTGCTCCAGTCTTCTTGGGAGTCTTGGATGATACATAGCGAGTCAATCCATAAATACCGGAAACCTAGTTCGCGGCTGATGAAGATGGCATCTTGGAAAGTTTTGGGAAGTTTTCCTGTGGGTAGAGCGGCCAGCCTAGTCATTAGATTCGATTTTTTCGTTGATGCCGTATCGACTCCGCCCCAGCAATGACTTAATACAACCCAGTGGCCCTTTCGTTGTTTTGACTCCAGAAGGCGGGGAGTTGACGAAGAACTAGGACCAAGATCAATGACTCGACCTGGCAACTTCTCCGGACGTAGAGCTTTGCATGAATGGGTTTTCATGCACTTATCCATCCATTGTCGAGGCATGATCGAGATGGCATCTGCCATGTGCCGACCATACAAGGGACGTGATCCTGTATTGCCTCCCAAGATTGCTTCATCTACTATTCCAAGCCTGATCAGCCAGTCCTAATGTAAGCGCTCACCGACCCAAAGGCTCACCTGGGAAGCAGAAAACTGAAAAATCTAGTGCCGTATCTTTACCAACATAGAGACGACAAGAATACTTATTACCCGTCCACACTTCACCACGAACGTACAACCGTCTCTCGGCCAGTGGAACAGCGTCCTCTGCTTGAATAAAGGCCCCATAACCGTTTGATGTACTTCGGGAAGTCGGAGTGATGAGCAACCGACATAATTCGCAACCCAGTGCTGCTGATCTGATAGCTGACGCTAGGCTGTCGTGGTGCGGATATCCACGATGAGGCTTCCTTTTCCCATTATCATAGAAGTCCTTTTGCCAGTCCTCATTGCGCATGTAGCAAGCTAGATCATCCCCGTCTCTCGGCCGCTTTTTGAGACCGAAGATCTCGTCGAAGTGGAAGCCCATCTCAATGCAAACGTTACAATATGACATTATGTGGATAGTTATGAAGCTAGATGAAGAAGAAACGTGATTAAGAATGGCACAGTAGAAGAGAGATTGGAAAATGCAATTGAGTTCAGCTGGGCGGCACGTTCCGGCGCAGGCGGCAGCCACACATCTCTGAATGGCTCTCTTGACGCAAACTTTTGGCGTCCGGGAAAATAGTTTCAAAGCTATGGCTTCTGGCCATAATAGTAGAAGCCGATAATTCCTAGGCAAAGAGAGCGGGAACACAAACAAATTGAACTAGCCATGGTGCTCGGAGATGTGTGAAATTCGCAATGGTGGTGATATTCATGCTGACAGGGCCAAGAGCATGCGACAGCTTTAGCGATCGACCCACCCCTAATACTCAGATCTTTGTATGCCCCGATTGGGGGCCTACTTAGCGAAACCTCCGTGTTGCGCAAACTTTATTTTTATCATGTTTTGGTAATAAAATCCAATATTGCCAAATTATTAAAAGCTACTTGAAAACTACTTTAATATTCGAGGTACGAAATCCTAACGGTCCTTCCTACACTGAAGACTCCTCCAGATTCATATTCAGCCAAGTCGGAGCGCTAGGAGGCTCTATGTAGGGAGCTACTTTTAGGCGAGAATGACACTCCGTGCAGAATCTGCGAACCCGAAACAAAACATCGCAACTTATTTATAATGAATCCTGAGTTCAAACAATCCTTTATACCCTCAGTCTGGAGCAATATCTGCCAATCTTTTGTATGATCAGGCTTTGGTGATTGACATCTCCTCTGTAACTGCCATGACACGTGACTACGTGTCACAGACCATCTAAGCGAGGTGACCCTTTTAAGGTCTCGCATAAGTCTGATTCCTCGCGTTACGCCTTGTATATGGAACTAGCTATAGCTATTTAATCGATCCATCACATTACTTAACGCCAACATCTATCAACTACAACAAAAATAACATATGATAACCAGTCTGAGACTTTACAATACAAGATAACTACAATAGTGGTTCTTAAAAGACAGATCTTGACCGAAGAACCTACAGATGACGATAGTTATGCACTAAGCAATACCACGGAACTTATCGGGAACTTTAAGCCATATTTATGATAACTTGAAGTTTTCGGATGCTTCAGTATTTTTTAGAGGCCGAGCAATATTTGAAAGTTGGAAAGACAAAGTTAACGACAAGCTGATAACAGTGCTATTTAATATTCTACGGAACTTCGGCAGGTTGCTTATATTGAAAGCAAAATCGATAATATTACAATTAACAGATACGAGCCTGGTGTCAACCAGAACACTTTCGGTCATTTTGGGCGGCCGAGAAAGTGTTGACCGCGCTTGAAAAAAATTTACGAGAATAAACAGACGGAGCCGTGCAATAAACGAGTTATGCACATTACGAGTAGCGAATCAAAACTTTTGACCATTTTTATGCTACGTTTGCACGTTGCGCGGCAGAAATTGGATACTTGGACGATACATTGATTTTTCTACTAGAAAACGCAATTTTAAAACGAACTTGCTCAGCGAGTTATTGGACTGAGGAAGCTGTTTGGCTTTTACAAATTCGTTGAATTTTACCATAAAATTGACTATTACATTCGAGACTATAACAAAGGATGGCGAGCCGTACAAAAGGATTTAGCATAGTATTTAACGCAAAACGACCACAACTACTATCTAGCATTCGTTGCAAACTCAAAATCGTAAAAATACAGCTTGTCCCATTCACAGTTCGCAACAACCTATTAACGAATGGGTTGCATTTCTTTTTCCGCCAACTCTATTTCATTATGTTTCCATTTCACCCCCGTTTCTTAACTTAAGTTCCATATTCAACCTTCGTGTGTTGTAATTTCCCCATTGCTATTGGGCGATATGTGCCCTTAGGGTGATGGTCTCCAGTTAAGCTGAGTTCTCGGGGTGAATATATTTTGTTCGGTGCATTTTTCAGAGATATTCTAGCGTGAGGTTTGGGGGAAGAGGGGAATAGGCATAGGAGAGTGTAATCTTTTCGTTGCATTTGTATAAGGCGCGCAGGCGAGTTTGTGGGCTTTGTAGAGACGATTGGACAAAATGAACTGGTGGGCCAGACGGAAGCTATGGGAAGCGGTGAGGGATAGATATACTAACTTCGTGTCAACTAGCTTAATCTATAACACTCCAGGCAAAAGTTGGCTGGGTTCCAAACAAAACCGCTGTATCCATTGGGCCTACTGCGAAATGCATCAGTTCGAATGTGACCATAACATCTAGTCTCTCACATAAAGAAATATGAGGGTTATGGTAGCCGCGATGAGCTGCCCAAATGCCATTGCAGTGGCCCAATCTCTTGTTAGCCCTGCCCAGGCAGCTACACACAGCCAGGCCACAACAAGACTAAGCCAGGTCCAGGCGATGTTGAATGGCAAAACGTAGGCCATACGATCAAGCTGCCATCCCGAAATAAACTGCAGGCCCCGTCGCTTAACAGTCTGGTGGTGCGATTCGTACCGCTGGTTGGATCGTGGTACGGGAATTCCATTCGGTCCGCTATTAAATTACCACGATTGCCCCAGAAAGGAGATGTCATACTTACTCTATATCGAAGATGCAGCTGTCTTGTGCCATGCCCTCTAAAGTTCTGTACCCACTAGCATTATATGGGTCTTGTGCGCAATCTCTTAATCGATGAAGAATTTTGAGCTTTTCCTTACGCCGCTCCGCATCTTTGATTTGGACCCTAATACATGGCTCTGATAGATATTCCATCCTATCTTGACAGGATTGGATATGCGAATTGTCAACGCAAACGTCTATGAATGCGATATCGACTTCGCCGGGTTTCAGCGCAATTTTGTCATCTGCGTCTTTCCGAACTTCGTCAATATTGACGGGCGTTATATGGATGGGAAACCGGCCATCTCGCTCTACTTCTCCTATAAACTGGAACTGAAAATTTTGAAGTTAGCAACGCATACTCAATAGTGGTTCTATCATCTCACGTTGACCTCTCGCACGTTGGTGATTCCGTAGAAAGGAAGCCAACTTTTCCATTTGCCCTGATATTGGAAATACATGTCTTTCAGTCTGTAGTAAATCGCGGCGTCGCTTTCACAAGCCATTTCCCTAGGGTGGAGCTTTGCATAGCTTTCTATAGCTTTCCCATGCTTACTACGTCGAATTCTCTTGATGCGGCGTGGCTTGGTAGGTCGGAGGCAGTGAACCTGAACGGCACACTGGCTAGTTTTCCTTCTCTCAAAACAAAGGAAGCAGCACTGCCCTGCTCGATCAGAAAGGCTCACATGCCCTTTAAAGGCCAATGTAAGGCTAACCTGGAAAGTAATTGAAGAATCTGACTGCTTGCGACCTAGAATATCCCACAGTGCTCTTGCTCGAACATCCTGCGTTGCCATCTGCCCCTCAACATCGTGCGTAGTAGGAATTATGGGCATCGTATAGCGTAAGAGGCAAGAATTCTACCTTTGAAAAAAGGAAATGAGACAACGTCCATTGCAATTCTATTATAAGTTACAGTGACAGCCTTCTTTTTTTTTTTTTTTTTTTTTTTTTTTTTAAAGGTCAGGCGCTTGCTGCAAAGGAATCGGGCGTTTACCGCTCAGCCTAAGAATCTGCCTCGACGCATTTGCCGAGCCTCACTCAATGGAGTGATTAATGCTAATAACATATCCAAGATGCAGCGAGTTCCAGCCCCGATCAGCATATGTTAAGGTGGGGAGGGTGCTTGTCCAGGCTTGAAGAGTTGGTCTGCAGGTGTAAATTTTCTAGTAGCGTCTTCCCCCATGGCGGATGTGTTTGGAGAGGGGAAGCAGGCGAGGGCTTCAGGAACAAGGGGTTTTACTGGGAAGGTTTTTTTGGTAATAAGGGGTTTAGCCAAGGGATTTCAGCAAGGGATATTGAGGGTGAAATCATAACTCAATGAGCCCCATATACCTCAGTTATTGTTATAAGTCGTATAACGCGTACACGTTTCGTACGCAGGCTATATAATTGATTTCTTGATATTTAATCGTCCATATTTTCAACTATTATCTCTAGCTGTTTCCGAGCAAAAAAAAGGCTTCAAATAGCGAATGTGTCGTTTGGTGCAAAGTCTGTAAAAAGGAGTAATTTTAAAGTCGAATTAAAACAATCAAAAGGCACAGACTGTTGCCATTTGTCGTAGTAGAAGAAACATCAAGCCGTAATGTTCCTGGATCAGTAGAACTAGGAATAGTCTCTTTAATAGGCATGGTTGTGGTGCTGTGATAAAAGTTGTTGAATAAAGGTTGAAAACGCGAATTTCTATTATATTGACGGGGTAGGATCATGTGCCTAATTACAGGGGCCTCCGGTTAAAGGGATAAAGGACGTAAGGTCTTTAAATGCTAGGTACGATCAATCGAGAAGGTTCTATACCAGGAATTCATCACGTCACTGTCGTGCTTCAACGATGATGTCGCTGTGTTAACGGACTATCAGGATCCGGGTTGTATAGCGACATAAGCCTCGACCGGGGAAAGGAACCTCTGCTACTAGCCACTCTGGTCGTCCTCCATCGTAGTGCGGGAAATCCAAGACAGTAATATACTAGGGAAGAGAGAATGCATATCAAGGACGCAAATCCAATGACAAGGCCGACAGCCAACTTCCCTGCTCCAAACAGTCCGCCTCTTTGAGTCGGAGAATCGGCAGGCGAGACTAAACCAATGATAACGGTACTACTGGTGCTCGGCGATGGGTTGCTGAGCACGGCTGTGGTTATGGCAACAGTGACGATACTACTAGTGCTCGAGGAGGCTAATACTGAAGAGATTAATAAATCTGTAGAAAATGATCTGTTAGCGAAGTAAATGAGTGTTCGTTTACCAGGGAATAGTCAAGAACAGATTAAACATGGCAGTACGAATAGGAAGACAGCTACACCTAAATGAAAAGCAAACCGCAGCTATGAGCAACTACATGGCTCATTGCGCAACTATTGCCACTGGTCTTGGTGCTGACGTACAGAGTCTGAGTAACGACGTTTGTCGGCGTTACACCCGTGACGGTGGCCGTCACCACCACAGCTGATGCAGGACCCACTACTAATGGAGTGACTTGAACTGTTGTTATTGTGGCAGGGAAGGATCCCAGTTTGTTGCAATACCCATTATAGAGGTTCGCTGCGCTGGTGAGATCGATTTGGTAGTTGCCAATGGTGCATGCCTCTTTGACGCATGCTGTAATATAAGAGTTGGCAACAGGAATCAGGTCGGCCCTGCAGTAGCAGTCGTTCTTTGCGATGTTGCATTCCTTATCACAACCGACGGCGGCACCAATTTTGTCATGATGCCAGCAGGAATCTGACCCTGGGTAGTAAATACAGCCAGCGGCGCAAGGCTTTAGGGCTAGGTACTCGTCAGCTGAATATATGGATTGGAGTGAACTATCTCCCACAACTAATGGGAGAAGCAAGACGAATAAAGTATAGACTGAGTGGAAGCGGCCCATGTTTGCCGAACACTAATAAATACTGTGTGAAAGGTTATAGGGGGGAATACACCAGAAATCACGACCAAAGCGATTTCATATATTAGCCGTCTCGAGTCTGTTAGGATTCTGCCTTGCAGTATCTGCAACAGAGCTAGTCACCTGAGCTTAGATATTCCGGAGTGAAAGGAATAATTATGGCTTTATGGCTTGAGAGTAGCTTGAGAGTTAATCAATGACAAAAGCCAACGTGGCAGAAATGCCTTGCTCACTTCCCGTTTTGGACAGAACTTCGCTTGTGGCTTGTCTAGTGCAAGGCGATAACGGGACACGCAGCAATCAGAAGGTCAACCAATTTTTCTGTGGATGAACTATATTTTTGTCGGTGTGATAGATAAAAATTGTTGGGCGACGGTATGGCCTGTAGCCTAATTGACCCATTGTACTCTACCTAGCGGACGTTCTTTTGTTAGCTATATCTCTCTCTGTTGGAGAAGAAGTTGACGGTATCCCTTTTTTTGCCCTCGCCTATGAGCCAAGAAAAAAGACCTGGCCGAATTCTAGTGTTACTAAAATAGAGAAAGTTGAAAGCTACTCTACTTTCTGCATGTTCGCGAACCTGTCACAATTAGGCGCATAATGTTACGAAGAGCAGTAGAAGAGAACGAGTCTCGTCAACCCTTTAAATCCACCATCGATTCACTACTTTCATCTCATCTCATCGTTGTATTGTGAGAGCACTGTTTGCTTCCTCGGGTAATAATCGTTTATGTAAACCCCTGCCTGCCTAATAGCATGATAGAATAGAATGAGAACCGTGCGTTGCTGTGGGGTAGTCGCTTAAACGAACTCCTCATGCCCCACTACCCCAGGAAAATCAACCTTGGCTCTGTGCAACAGCAGCTAACACATCTACAGTACCGGCCCAAAAGCCTTTGCGGAACACCAAAATCAATTCCGACACTTCCTACCAATTTATTAAAAAAACGTACAACCACTTATTCAATTTATTTGATATCGATCGCAAATAAAGTGAATTTCTTAGTATTTTATATGCTACTTTTTGCGAGCGTGAGCCTCAGGCTGAAGAAGAGGCAAACAAGCTCGAGAAGGCGATTGATGAGGTTCGAAAGCCTCAGAAGAACGGAACTTGCCATTTCTCGGCCTTCCATCTTCCCTTCCTCGTCTACTTAGGCTGATCCAAGATCGCGATTACTTTTTGAGCCTGATCAGACTGATGGAACTCTACTTTATACTCCTGCAATAATCTCGAAAGGGACAAATCCATACGACTAAATAGAGACCCCTGCACATAACTCGCTCTTGACTTGGGAACACCGGGATTCAATAATAAGACTAACGAGCGGGGCAAGGAGCATCATTTTACTGCTCGCTAAACGCCTCCCGGCTGCAGATCTTTGCTATTGCCAGCATATTCAGCAGCTGAGATGGTCCCCAACATTGACCACAATCAGGGGCATAGAAAAGATTGGATGAACGCGCCGAGATGGTACATGCGGTGGCAGCAAGTGGAGGAGAATGGCCAACGGCATTTGTGTGCGACATGCCAACGGATCAACTTTGTACTCCTCTTTCGACCAACGATGCCACCAGTATACCCAACAAAACGGGAAGACTACATTGCTCTCGGGTCTCTAGTAGATATCTTTCGGAAGACATACTGCAGCTTTTGTCGCCTGGTCAGACAAATCTTTGTCATCGACGCGAAATCAAAGATGCCGAAAAACCTGGACCAGGGTGCGTCGATGGAGCATTTTATGCGCCTACTCATGCCATATCTGCTCGAGAGCATCTACCTCAACCCGTTCTTATTTGACAGATTCCCTAGACTCTACCTTTGCCACGCCAGTAATCTCAGACCAGCTGCCGCGGTCCCGTTCAGTACTGCCGACTTGAATATATCCACTGAGATACCACAGCGTAGCTTAGGAATTCGGCTGGTGGATAGATATCCAGGTTTTGGGCGGGTTGTGTTGCGGGACCGCATTGATTTCGCGTGGGTAAAAGAAACCCTCAGGCTCTGCGATGTTAAGTCGCCGAAGAGGGAGAGGACACACAAATTTACTCTCAGAGCAATCGATGTGGACGAGTTTTGTCTTGTTGATGTGGATGCCGTTGCGAGATATGTCACGTTAAGTTACACGTGGGGCAAGGACACCATGCAGCTGAAACTTACACAAAAAAATGAAACCTACTTCCGCAGACCGGGAAGCCTGTATCACAATCTTGGACTTATACCAAGGACGATCCAAGACGCCATCCACCTGACGATGAAGATTGGAGAGAAACTTCTCTGGGTGGATAGTCTTTGCATTCGGCAAGACGACCCCGTAGACCGGGAGCAACAGATAGATGCGATGGGACTCATCTACAACTCATCCATACTCTCCATCCAAGCTGCATGCGGGGATGATGCGAATTACGGCCTACCTGGCGTGTTCCCTGGCACCCGCGAGATTGAACAGGTGATCGAACGCGTTGGCTCCATGTTGATTTCGAACATGCTCCCGTCTCAATCAGAAGTAGTCCTACCTTCCAAATGGAATAGTCGGGCCTGGACATTCCAAGAAAAGGGCCTAGCACGCCGAAAGCTTCTGATTACTGATCGAGTAGTGTTCTACTGGTGCTGGCACAATGATTCGCCCGAAGATGAACACTGTTCTCATTTGGACTGGCCCGAGGGTGAAGACGAGCCTGAGAGCTCTTTCTTCTACGCTGGTCCGCACGATCGCTTGAGCCATTACGAGCACAGTCGTGATACGAACCTTGATATGTACGCATACATGGTTTCCGAATATTCAAATCGTGATTTAAGTCACCAGGAAGACGCAGCACACGCCATGAGGGGCATGAGCAGCATAATCAAGTCACACTTCCGCGGACGCTTGTTATGGGGCCTGCCGGAGACAGAGTTTGACGCTGCATTGCTGTGGTCCCCAATCGGGGCAAGCACCCAACGTCGAAACAAGACGACAGGCTTTCATCTGTTTCCAAGCTGGAGTTGGTTGGGTTGGGTCGGGCATGCAGCGTATCCCTGGGTCATTGGGAGGATGTTTGCCTTTTCTACTCTGCATTCTCCGCTCCTTTGGGTAGATATGGAGAAAAATGTGTCTTTTAGGTCGGAGAGCATGAGAACTAGGTCCCATTCAGCTGCCGAAGTCGAGAGGAAATGGGCGAAATTGGAAGGAAAATGGGGCTATCTCGAGAAAGGAAACCCTAACTCTGAGCCGTGCTTTCAGCCGATAGAGTTTATGGATCCGCGACCTTTTTCGTATCGATCCAGCGGCCATTCCTATTTGAAGTTTAGGTCCTGGGTTGCCGATTTCCTTCTTGCGGGAGATATTTGCGAGCACCGTGAGCAGTACAACATCGTCCACAAATTATATTACGTCCAGTTGCTAGATAACAGCGGGCGTGGCGTTGGATACATTGATACACCGGGGCCGGAATTTGTAGAGTCCGACTTTCGTGTAAAGCTCGGTACAAAGCAAGAGTTCGTTGTGCTGTCTCGAGCTTCTTTGGATCCGTGGACGAAAGAGGCACCAGGGCCATTGCCAACCCTTGGTCCGGGATCAGAGAGTGGGGTGGGCGGAGAGAGGGCAAGAGGAGATGGTCCAGTGGGGAAAAAAAAGGCAGGAGCGTTTGAAGAAATGGAAGGAGGGCGGATTGAAGAAATGTCAAAGTTTGATACAAAGGCATACGGCCGGACGAAGCCATGGTGCCTCTTCAATGTTATGATGATTAGGCGGGAGTATAAGGGGCTGGCGCTCAGAGTCGCGATTGGGAGAATCCATATTGACGCCTTCATTCAGGCGCAGCCTGTGATAAAGGCCGTTGTCCTTCTGTAACAGTGAACATGTATGTAGCGGCGTTGGATATTGTGCTGATGTTATGGAGTATAAGGCTCATTATTCCGTAAAGGAGAATCTTGCCTCGGGGCGTATTTATGAACCACAGTTAACACAGTCCAGCCTACAAGAGACTGCTTGCCACGGATCCGTTGCGAAAAGCTGCATGGGGCATCTTCTCCAATTTCAAGAATCAAATTCCCTCTCTAATGAATGCATCCAAAGAGAAAAGAACAGCGGTGGATTTATCTAAATAGCATATTCCAAGTTTGACTTTGAATAGTGCTACGCCGCGGTCCGAATCCGACGGCTTGGCACCCAACACCCTCTTCGAGCACGAGCAGATGCAGTCCAAGAATCCTTCACCCTGACCCGAAGAAACCGTTTCCCTGCACGCCTGACAAGGAGACTTCTCTCTATCCCTCCCCTGGACAGCTCGATATGCTGGCCTTGACTCCTGGTTTGTAGCAGAAGCCCGAGAGACATCACCCCAGGCCCGCACATACCGAAGGTCAACGTGCCCCGATATTCGCCAACCAGATCGCTTCAATCCCGGAAAATCAGATAGTGGTATACGCCGACGGCTGAAAGAAAGCACGAAACAGAGCCAAAAGCGTTGTTTTTACCGGACGCTGGTGTTTCTTTGTTATTATTATTACTCTTCTAATCGGCGAAATGGGTGTCGCAAAATTTAGATAACCTTTTTAAAGGAATGGGGTACAGCTGTGACTTCTGTGGCTTGTGTGGCTATATCGTCGTAATCGTGATACCGTACTATTAGAACAATAATCGATACCGAACCTAGGCAGTTTGTTAGCCATACTTGCCAGCGCTGTGGTGGCAACTTGTTGCGAGGTTTCATAGGTGTCTACTGGATTCTACTATATGAAAACTCCTTTCACTTACTAAACACATGCTCTAGATAATGACCACAATTCCCTAGTATCTCTACTATAGAGCAGGTACAGTAATGTAGTTCTTATGACACAAGAAGCCTTTGTATCAGTCTCGCGTCTTCTTTCATCGTGATCCACCGGAGGACTTCACTCAAATAGGTGCAGAAGGACTCTGACATAAATTGACCTCTTGAAAACATTATTCTTAGGACACTGGCTTTCAAAAGAGTAGTGCTGAATTAGATTGTTTAAAGAATGAGATTATAATAACGGTGCTCTTTCTATGATCACTATCATATCCTCGTATTACCTTCTCGCGGGTGTTATGACGTATGAAAACGTCTGGCAAGGAGCAGTCTGGTCAGCGTAGTTTCAGCTTCACCCAGGTCCGCAATGTCTTTAGCCAAACTTTTCCGACGTTCAATATCATCATTAGAGTCTCCTGCAGCCATAGCTAATATCTCAGTTGTCAATTTCATGATTGTATCGGGAGAGAAGAGACTGGGAACTTGGCGAATATACAATTCAATGGCAAGAGCTTGAATCGACGGCGCCATTGCGTCCCTAGTGTCCTATTTCTAGGTCAATTTCTGACTTCTGGATCTTATATTCTTATGGAATTGCTTACACGACGGCAAGCGTTTGCAAGATGCCAAGATTTCATGGCAGACGTCAGCCGCATTTGATTGAGTTTGTTATTCACGTTCTTTGTGAGCAGGTCATCGGGTGAGCCGGGAAGTTCATCATATATAGTTTCCGATACGCTCTCAAAATGAACGAATTGCGTAGGATCAACCTGTCGAAATCCTTCAACTATTTCTTTACATTTACTTTTGAATTTCTCTCCAAGTACTCTAAGCGAAGGTCCAATTATGTGATCTGCTACCCCAGGTCGCACAGAGTCAGGGATGGTCGTACGACAAGCTGCAGTAACGAATGACTCGACTGCAGTCCAGACGGCTTCGCTGTGATCTTCAACTATCGGAACCCATGCGTTGGATTGCATTTGGAAGAGTGCTTTTGCCAGACTTGGATTTGCGTCAGCAGGCCCTTCACGCCCGCTCCAACTAGTGACTTGCGAGCACATAAAATCCCCTATGGTTTTCCACCTCACTAAGAAAGGTTTTCTGTGAGTACGGTACCTTTGGAGCTCGTTCTCACCCAGAATGGGAGAGCTGATATCTTGAAACAATGCCGATGATTTCTCAGCCAAAGCTGGGACATAGTCCGGCGCAAAAATGTCTTCCCTTTCGTCTAGTTTGTCAACGACATTACTGTACGCGTCACCATTTGACATTCCATCATAAATATCCATTTTACGACCACAGGCCACCAGGACGATGTTGAATAACCTAGACATCTCTAGGATTGTAGCCCGAAGCCGTGCACTCTGCGATTGCAGGGATGTATCTCCAGGTTTTCCAAAGAATGGGTCTTCGTATGATCCTGTAATTGCTGCATTGGCTAATCTAACATATTCTTGAGCCATTGGCACAAGAAACGCTCGTTGCTCCTCTGGTGTCGTTCTTGGCTTATCAATCCCTTTGAGCTGCGATGCTCGATCTTCCTTAAATATTCGCACAGATTTGATGAGATCCCGCAGTTTTGCTTGTACTTGCTCAAACAAGATACGACTAAGCTTTTCTCGGAGTGTTACAATTCCCTTATCGCAAGTCGGCACCTTTGCCCATGAACCTTGGTTCAGGTCCACTTCTTCCTTTTCATCCCTTATACGACTGATTTCGGAATATTTAAGCTTCTTGCCAGATATATCTTTTCGTTCTTTTGCGGAGAGGTTTCTCACTGTATGCCAGCCCCTCTTCAAAAGTTTCGGTCCACTCGATGCAACTTCCACAATGGTTTCAGTTTCGGGGCCGGGCAAAACAGAATCAGGGCGCGTTATAATTCCCAGCGTCCTCTCCTGTTTCTTGTCGTGCATCTTTGCTATAGTATGAGACTCTTGAGTCGCAATGTCAACCGAAGACGCTGGAACTACTGCCAAGATAATGCTTCGGCTGTCACTTGCATACCGCTCAACAAGTCCACGAACAAATTCCCTGGCCTCCCCGCGTTGCTCAAGTCCGTCTCCGCGAATTAATCCAGGAAGATCAATGATTGTAAGCGGGTGCAATCCAGGGCCACTAATGTTTATTTTAAGAATGTCGTCCGAGAACTGCCTTTCCACGTTATGTGATACCCCAAGGAGTGCCTCTGCATCCGAAATGATTTGGGGGATATCATTAGGCTGAGAGTCGGATCGTTCGAATGATTTTATAGTAGCATTTTCTTCGTCATTTCTCTTGATGGTTGTACTAGAGACAAGAGAAGCCTTAACATTGATGTTGTTAGACTTGGATTGGCGGAGCGACAGCTCAATCGGAAATTTAGTACAGAGCTTGTGGTCAATTGTAAAATGCGCTCCAGAAATTGCTTCTAGAACCGAGCTTTTCCCACTGCTTTGATCACCTATAACGATCAGCTGCGGGACGTCGATTCCGGACTCGATCCCGAAGCTTCGAAGTTTGTCAATTGCATCCAGAATTGGGACCTGGTCCGCGAGCAGCATAGTCGCACGGCTAGGCAGAACATCCATGATCTCTCGCAATTTATCTCTAAGATTTAAAAGGTTGATATTGTCTTGAAACTGCAGTACAGGCACTCCACAGCAGTCCTTCTTGATTGATGTGCTAAGTTGATTGGGTTTTTCACGTTAGGCATCAAGATTCCTTCAAGTGATAAACCCAACAACCCACCTGGTGACTCCTAACAATTGGCGTCACGTGCACGAAGGCGATCAGCGTCCCCCCTCGAAGCCGCTGATGATGAATAGACACATGACCGTCTAGAATTCCAGTCTTTTGCTGATTACTCATAACCAATCCTACAGCTTGAACGGAAGCCTAGAACGACTGTTGAATTCTGTACAACGACGTCGTGGTTCCGGCCAATAAAGGACCTGTAAGCATTGCTGACGGCACTTCGAAGGTAGTACAGTACAAGCTGACTAGTGGGGTCAAGCCACAAGAGACCAGAAATGGACCCCACTATTAACGTTATTTAACCAAACCCGCAACACCTATTTCGCCTTTTAGTGTATTATTACCATCATTGTAGTAGTAGTAGTAGTTGTTGTTGTTTTTTATAACTTTTGCGAAAGCACACGTACTGTAGTACACAAAACGCAAATACTTTATAAACTGTTAGTTTACAATACTATACACTACCAAAACAAAACTTACGGCAGCAAGGCCCCCCCGAAAAAATCACGAAAATAACGAAGTGGGATTAAGTCATCACTTAAAGAACTACGTTTATACTACAATGTTATTTATAAACGCCGCGAATAGTTCCACTTGACATCCGCCTCCCGGTCACGGTCCTTGCATAAAACATGTGTGAAAATGCAGGCAGAGCATAAAAAGAAGCATTTTTTTTCTCGAGAAGCAACTCTGGCTCATTCCTTATAAAAAGTAACTGCTCGTTCTATATATATCCTTCATCTAAGAGAAAAGCAGATAAGGCTGTCTCAGTGCAAACCTTAGAATGAGACCGTGTCATCCCAAACATACTCGTCGACTGCATGATAAGGTATCCGCCTCGAAAGGTTCTTCTTCTTGGAAGAGCCCATCGTCCGAGTCCTCATATTCGCTATCGAATTCGACGTGCTTTCTCTTGATCGCTGGCCACGCCATCCCATCCGTCCACTCTCTGATGTCATGCTGGT
This sequence comes from Bisporella sp. PMI_857, assembly GCA_021307315.1. Lineage (NCBI taxonomy): Eukaryota > Fungi > Ascomycota > Leotiomycetes > Helotiales > Helotiaceae > Bisporella > Bisporella sp. PMI_857. Next base: position 85,709 of record JAJSPD010000109.1, on the reverse strand, counting down.
GATATGGACCTCTATCACGCTCTGCAATATCTGCAGAATGGTCTCGCTTCACAACCACCAGTAGCTCCTTCTCTCTCTGGCCGTCGCTCATAAGGTGCGCATCTTCCTGTACCCCAAAAGTCTCCAGTGTTTCCGGCGGAACAACAGTTTGATCCAGAGGACGACTGTTCTTTTCATTAAAGGGCGCTCCGATTGCCTTGTCCTCGGCTGCTTGGTAGACGGCGACAGCTACTTTGGAATCGGCACCGTCGCCGGAGAGTAAGATTTCCTTCCATGTACTGGGCTGAGGTCGACGCCAGTAAGGGTCGGCGTCGAAGAGTTCTTCCTTCTTGAAGCCGAGCATACTTGAGTCTTTAGTGATGTAGTGTAGCTCCTTCCATCCGTTTCCATGCTGAATCAGACCTCCCAGATTATCATAGTTGATCATGCCACTTGATGAACCAAGAACCGTAAGTGTGTCTAGTCGCAAACCAGGAAGCAACTTAAGCGCCCATGCGAGTCTGTAATAGACATCGTCATCCTCGAATGGTAGAATCAAAGGGTGTCCTCTGGTGCGGAGATGACGTATTTGTGACAGCGTGGGTGAGGGAATAGAGGAGAGCTTATCGAGAAGGTATTCGATTCTTTCAAAGTTGAAGAGGAGCAGTCCCAACCAGAGAGATTTAGTTTCTTCAAAGATTTGACGGCAAACGCGGAGCAGAGCCAGGGAATGCGATGCGGGCTTTATTTTTTTGTGCTTGATTCGACCAGTAGACCTATTACCAAATGTGACCCGAGTTGACATAAATAGGAAATCGTACACCTCGCGGCGAAGCTCTAGAGGAAGCTGGAGAAGTCGGCAGTCTGATTGCGAGGTAAATGTAAATGTTGGACCATTAGCATTTCCCGTCTCCGACTTGCTTGCCACCTTCTTGTTCTTGTTCTTATTATTCTTTTTGTTTTTCTTTTTAGAAGGCATGGTGGCGTAGGTAATGGACGCGTGCAATATTCTAGATGTCTGTTGTAAAAGAATCGTCGCGGGCGTGTCATGTAGATAAGAAACTAGTTGATGGACAATGCGACGTTCTTCCCGCGAGAGCGGTGGTGGGGCTATGCACACGCCTTGCCAGAACTTAATTTTGCTATTACTTAAAATACACAAAAAGTATTTAAAAAAGCATTTCAAAAATGGCCGGTCTGGGGCCTAGCCGTGCTACAGAGTCCTCGACTGATACAGCACGTTAAAAGAAATAATAATAATAACCTGAACACCCCACCAAACAATTTTCAAACCGAGCACTTACAATTGACCAGGATGCCCGCAACACCATCAAAAAGGAAGATATCGCAGAATTAGTCTCCCAAATTACTCAGGCGTCAACATAATAGTTGATGCCCTCGACGTATCCTACACGAAAAAGCGCGAGTGATTTAATTAAAACTAACAAGCTGAACAAGATAATTTTAACGCTAATTATTGTTCCTGAATTACCTACTACTTACTGCATTCCAATGTATAGTTTGAAAGCGGTGAAATGTGACGCCGATTCTTACGTCTGAGGGCTCTCCGTTAAACCTGGCACTTGCAGCTGACCAGGCCGCCCAACCTTATTTTGAAACGTTATTTTAGGATCATCCCGCCTTACTAGTAAATCCCCACATTCTAATCTTTATTTGAACTTCCTCCCTTCTGTATTCGTTTTGAAATAATTATGTCTCCGATAGTCGTCGATATGCCTTTGTGAAAGGGAGTAGACTTTTTAAGCTACTTCAGAATCTATGCGCCGTCGTTCAATCTTATCAATTGTTTGCTGAAGTGTACTTTCCCCTGATGCCTTTCCCACACGTGGTAGTAAGATCGGATGGCGAAAATGGCTTTCATGGCTCGAAACTCAAGACACAGCACGGCTGCTCTGCATGGTTTGGTGGATCGGGCAGGCATGGTTGCAATGCAACAGCTCCATCCCATGGAGCGGCTAGTGGAAATATCTGCTTAGAACTTTCTCGCTCCATGAACCCTGGGTATTTCGACGTTCGTGGATATTCCAACTGGACAGGCTACACAACAGAAGTCCCACCAGGCCATAACCTCTTTGTCAGCGCCTGTGGGGGGAATGGCGGCGACGGTGGTTGGGGTGAAGGCGGTACAAACGGTGGGAATGGCAGTTCGGGGTCCGATGCCACCCAATGGAGCGACGCTGGAGTTAGCAACCATCTCTTCTCTACACTCATACTCTGGGGGTATAGAGTACTCTTGCTAATAACTCTTTTGGTAGAATGGCGGAAGCGGAGGTAATGGGGGCAAGTATGAGCCGAATTCTTTTCAGATACTCTAAACACTAGTTGACAAATAGAGTGCTGGCTACGGTACAGATGGTGGTAATGGTGGTAATGGAGGAAACATCGAGATCACCGTCCGAGAAGCTGATATGAGTTTATTAATGGCCCTTGAATGGATTTACCAGGGTGGTAATGGTGGAGCCCGAGGTATCCATGGCGTTCCAGGAGCAGGTGGGCGTGGGGGTCGCGGAGGCGATGGAATTACAAGGTGAGTCGGCACACTCAAGAACTAAAATCGTTTGAGGCTATTCGAAATCTTATTGCAATTATAGTTATGTAGACGGCACCGAAATTCATAGCTCAAACTATAGCTATGGTGAACAATATCGTAGTAAAAAACCTGGAAAAGGTGGCAAGAATGGGCGAGACGGTGCTCCTGCTTCAACATTCTTGCAAGATGGCGCCCCTGGGAGAGATGGCTCTATTCGCTTTACTGTCCTTTGGGATGATGAAAGAATTTCAACATATCAGTCCCTTTATGATCTCCGGATAGAAAGCTGGGCATTGCAGGATGAGAACGATGATGGTATCTTCGAACCTGGGGAGCACATCATGATACAAGATATTGTAGTCAAGAACTATGGTAATTTGAAAAATAACATTCACTGCGCAAAGCGACTGACAGGTCTTTAGGTGAGATGCCTTCGCCAACCAATCCACCCATACCTCTTTCTATACTACCTAGCGCTTGGGTAGACCCCAATGTAGAACAAGAGGGCGTCTACGTACAGTCAGTCCAAGGATTCTCGGCTGTTGGGGTCACGGGCGCGATCATCGGGCTTATCAAACCAGAAGGCAGTGGCCTACGCCATCCTCAAGGTTTGCATGTCAACGAAGCAATTCAACTCATTAGCACCATGCCATTAATTAACCGTCGATTGTCAAGGTTTCAAGCTACATGCCCATTCACGGTGCAGTATCCTCTCCAGCTTCTTAATCCTGTTTATGTGGAAGCTGTTACACTGGGTGACTGTTTTACAATTCAATGGACGGTAAGCATACTCTTATATGCTATTACAGAGTTCTTAAGTGACTCTACATAGGTGTTAAATATTTCTACCCGGCCTCATGGCATCAACTCACAACTTCGCCGTACATGCGGTACTCGAATATGTACGGACAAATCGTTTTTCGAATTCAAGGACCACGCAGCTAGTAGTGAAATCTTGAGGAACCTTGAAAGCATTGACCCTTTGGAAAAGGTCATATTCCATCAGGAATTCCAGGTATCTGAGACAACCAAGCCATTTACTGAAAGCCATATCTGGCTTTGCCTGATGTTGTCTCCTCCCAGCTATGTGCATAGTCCGCTCGATCGGCCGTCATCACTTGGGGCAATATTGCACCCTGTTTCGTCTTCCGACCTACAGATCCAGGTGTCACCAAAATACAAATTCAACCACCAGTCTTCATATCTCCTGATAGTGAATGCTAGTACCCCAGGCACGTTCATTCGCCAACTCTCGGCGTTTGTGGAACAGAACCTGTTGCTAGAATTGGACATTTATAACATCAACCTCCATGGAACTCTGTTGCAACCATCAGGAGATAATGTGCTCCAATACTATTCTGAGAAAACTATTATCGTACTTGGCAACCTATTCACCTTCTTTGGGACTCCGGGTCGCTCGATACTTGACTTCATGGACCCAGTTATGGTATCACGTTTACTGAGCTCTGGTACAACATGCTTGTTCCTCGGACTTGAAGATCTCGCCAAACTCACCCACAATTGGGGCCGGATGGTAGAGACTCCCCTGTTTCCCCATGATGAGACAGGAAGCGATGGCTCTCTACACGGCCTGGCTGTCAAACCTTTTATTCAGACCTTAGAACAGAAATATTCCGGGAATGGAACACCTGGGGCCTTTAGGACGCACTCTATTACTATCAAGAAACGTTTTATGAGAAAAGGTCAGAGCACAGTCCAATCGAAAGCCAAGAAGCTGGCCAAAGTCCTTGCGCTACGATATCCTCTGCAAAATTTTATTTGTAGGGCATTGCCTCTGGATGGATCAAAAAAGCCGCCGCTTGTAATGATCATACACGAAGGGCTTCCCCTTTCCGCACGCATCCTAGCTTCCCCGATATCGTGCAATGTTGTCACAAATTCACTGGAAGCAAGATTCCAGTATCTGATAGTCGCATCGCTACCTTTTGAACACCGCGCCCGATTATTTTGGGAGCTTGCCTCCCTTCTCGGCTCAGGAGGGAGACCTGCATCAGGATTTCTCCAGTCAGCAAAAGTGCGAGATGAAGGCCCTGTACCTGATCCCAGTCTAGCCACGTTTGAGTCACAACAAATAAGTCACCCAGACCTTGCCAAACGACCTAAAACTAACATAAAGGCTTCACCAGATGGAGCAAACCATATACAACTCCATACAATATGATCTCATCCAAGAGGTTTGTTATTTCGGCAAGGGTGGCCCCCGCTGGTCTGATCCACTGAGCAAAATCTCACTCTCCAGTCGCCTTCCACGAATTTCTAAGTTCTTCAGCCTGTCGCCTGAAAATCTGAACCTTGAACCTCTCACTACTCCAGGAAACCTCACATGGTTCTCCTCGACAATGGCTCAAATACAGCTTGCCACGTCTTCCAATTTGTTTGGAAAAGCTCACAGCCGCAAGAAGCTCCTTTCCAAACACCTCAAAAACCTGATAAGCAACTCCCTAACCACCCACTTCGGTGCGTGTAATGCCGCATCCTTAAGTACCGCCATGAAAGCCCAAATCCCAACCCTAATGAAAGAAGCAAAGAACCTGCGTAAAGCGTCACAAAAAGGTGCTGGTATTCCAGCAGCTATAGAAGCGTGTTTTGCACACATTAATGAGACGATGACTTTCTCAGGAGGAGGACCACCGTTTCTAGATATTGGTGTTCATTTGTTCAAGGCAAATCGAACCCGGTTCTATACCGATGCCGAATACACGGATATGAGAAATAGTTATGAGGCGTTTAAGGTGCAACTTGCCGCCGATGGGGCCAGGAGTATGCAGTTTAGGCAGGCACTTGTGAAGCAAGTTGTGGAGGCTGACCCAAAGTCGCAACATGACGAGATCTAGGAGCGGCTGGAAATGTGTTTAGATATGTACTATAAAATCATTAGTTCATGCCTTATAGCCAGGGCTGTTTCAAAAAATGATTGCCTAGTTTGTTACCAAGCTATTCAAAACCATATACACGGTGTATCTCGTTGCATACTGGAGAAGCCGTCTTTGTGTCAGCCAAAGCCGAACAGCCTACTATCCCGGGACGTGTGATGCAACTAACTTCACAGCTAGCCTAGCTAGATTGTAATCCCGTTTTGGTTAAGAACTTGAACTTCCCACGATCGAACGCATCCATGCATGCTGTACCTCGCCGCTAAACCAATTCTTGAGAAAACGTGTCTGCTTCCACGAACCCGTGGTTAATCAGTGGCCGCACCGCTTTATGGAAGCTTAATTGGTCTTTATCCAGTTCTCAAACCTAGCCTGAGTCGTTCAAGTCATAGTGCTGGAGAAGCTCTAGCCAGAGATCCTGACTATCCAAGTACCTGCAACCTTGGACCGACTTCCTTGCATCTTTAAACCTGAGCTTGTGTGTGGAGACAACCCCGCTGAAGAGCTGTAGCTTAGCTTAGGCGAAGATCCAACCCTGAGGCCGTGCGATGCTTGTATGGCGAGCCCTCCCCCGCTACACGCCAACCCCACTATTGACGTGATGGTGCGGCAAACATCAACAGCAACAGCGCGGAGTCCGGGTTGGATATTCACCGAATACTTATACATAGAAAAAAAGAAATCCCCCCCATGGATGTCAGACTTCTGTTGGTGATATCTTCGGAAGAAACCAAATCGGGTATAACGGGAATATCTAAAGGTCTAGGTCTTTGTGAAGCTAACCCTAAAGATCCGAGACTGTTATTTCGTGTAATCATGCTCGGGAATTACACTGTTATTCCAAAATTAATTCTGCTGAGCCTCTCCCACTCCCCCCGTTGAGGCTATTTTCGCGGCAGGTCAACCTGAAGCTCAATAACTTTTTACTGTGATGTCGAGCGGGCTTCCATGAAACTGCCCCTTGAGTCATGGCAAAGCCCCAAGATGCCCCGGACAAAGAAAAACAGGACCATGGCTGGAGCGTTACTCCAGCTCGTGGGAGGCGAAGCTTTCTGTATACGCAGGCATTGACGATCCTCCTCCTAATCCTTCAGTCGCTCTTCATCATATGGCTCTAGTTGACGAGCCAAAGCTGTTTCACCTCCACCTCACGAAACGGAAGCTTGGTCGAGAAGAGATGGCATCGCAATACGTCGTGTATATCCCTGGACCATGCGTGCACGGCTTGCGGAACGAAACAGGTCAATCCGCCTCGTTTACAAGGAATCTTAACAGTCTGGAATTCTTGAAAACTTCTTGCTGACTTGACTTTGAAAGGCAGTCCTGTGTACTGCAGATGGCATGCTTGAGCGCCATACTACGGAACAGTCACATTGGTTAATCATTAGCGGATATTAAGACTTGCGGTCTTGTGGGTCTGCTGCGAAATTCTATGAATATAGAGATGCGAGAAAGATATATGATTATGATGGGACTTTGATTTCGGTGGCTCCTTGGGATGGGTAATGTGGAGTCTTGGATACGGTAGAATTAAATTTTAAAGAAACCATGAAATGTATCGATTGTGACATACCTGAAGCATGGGCAATGTCGAGCTGTGGGAAGAACCCAAGGAGAAATTATCGATCTAATGTCTAATGGCAGGTAAGTGTAGTGTAATCTTAGGGGTATCCATATTCCACCAATACTCGAAATCCAACACCGTAAAGAGAGCTATCTATTCCTCAAACCGAAATATAATAGTATCTAGTCGCAGCATCATACTCTAGATGCACTTCTATATTCATCGAATCGACATCAATCACAATCTGCCTCCACAAATTCAGCTCGTAGGCATCGGCCGTCTGTCCAGGCATCAGAAGTGCACACAGATACCGCCCACCGTCATCAGCACCGCTTTTCCCTGTGTTGACGCGTTCATTTTCCCTAGGATTGACCACTTTCCCAAGAGCATCTTTGGGACTCCCTTGGATAGCCTCTGCTGGGCAAAGTAGGACCGCCAACTTGAGGCTATCCGGCAAGCTGAGGGCTGCGCCACGCTCTAGTGGCATGACATAGCTGACGACCATACCCGGGCGAAGACGCTCTTTGAATGGCAACTTTGAGCGAGCGAGATCCAAGTCCAAGCTGGACATTCTGCTCCTCAGCTCTAGTGTGGTGTTAGGTTCCGTCGGTGTGATGGGTTTCGATCTGATTGTCTTCTTCGATGGCTCGCTAGTGTGCTGTGAATCGATGTGCATCTGCCATAACTTCGAACGAATGGCCTTGGCTTGCTCGGGCCTGACGCCAGGGCATTTTTGACATCGGTACTCGAACTCTGTACTTGAGAGATTGAGCAGTTGGGCACCTGATTCGCGAGGAGCTAAGACATTTGGTAATATTGGAGGAGTACCGGCCTAGATGTATACACTTGTTAATGTTTACAGATCTAAATAGAAAGGGACTATATGAGACTTGCGTTTCCCTTAATCCACTCCTTCAACTGCGCATTCGTCCAATTCATGGGAGCCATCGGATCAGAATCCGTCTTCTCAGTCGCCGGAACCAGTACACGCAGCATCTCCGCAAACCGCAGTGTATTCTTACTCGGCCCAACATCCGCAAGACTTGGATTGACACAAGCTATCACGACCGTCCTGCACGCCCGGGCACTAGCCGGATCAAAAACATGCTTCAAGACCCTTGTAAGGGCACTTTGTCGGAACGGTATATGTGGCATTTTCAGACTCGACTTCTGCCTGCCCGAGGAAGTGAGGGTATCTGCTTGGGCCTTGCCGCGAATGCAATCCTTTAGCACTGAGAGGCTAATGTTGATCTCTCGCGTCTCACGCATGCGGTCTGCTCCATGCACAGCAACGTCGCGAGCACCTTCGGATCCGGCTAGATCGATCAGATACAGAAGCCCATCCGAATCAGTAGCTGGATCTCTGATCCGGATGCGACATATAGCATGTGACCGTGATGAAGCATCGTTTTTGAGAGTTGGTGCCGTCCGTCTAAAAGAGGTTGCATGCTCAATCAGGTCCCTCATCTCTTCCTTGTCGTATACTTGGTGCTCATCTGCCCCTACCATCTGTGTAACTCCAAAGGAGTCCTCAAGGAGTGATATTGGCGTACGCTCATTCAGAAGGTCGAAGGCGGCGTTTCCGGCGAGATCGATGATGGTCATATAGACCTCCCTTTCACCTTTGAGACTTCCATCCATTAACGTTTCAGCAACGAGTTGCTCCAGTCTACTGACTGTGAATGTTTTGCCCGAGCCTGTCTGGCCGTAGGCGAAGAGAGTCCCGATGCCGCCATTCCAGGCAAAAGGGACTAGGTCGGCTACGAGATCTTCGTAGATCTCTTCCGTAGTTGACTCTGAATTGAAGAGTCGATCTACCTGGTAGTCAAAAGACTGCAAGTATTCAAAATCAGCAAGACTAAGCAATATTCACTAGTGCTGGGTTTTGTACCTTAAGTATTGGAATTCCTCTCGGATGATTGTAGAGATCATGAATGTCCACCACATTTTCCTGGATAGACCGAGGGAAAATGGCGGAGGGGAAGCCTTCGTCCTTTGACAGAGGTCTGATTCTAACACTGGCAACCATGTTCGGACCAGCCTCTCCTGTTGATACTCGTGGCTTTGGCGTGGGATCAAGCGCATTGACGAGCGAGTGGTATTTCGCGACGTTCTTGAGGTAGAAATGCTCCATTTTGCCAGGAGCGACTGAGTCGCAGGAACTTGGCAGGCTTAAACTTCATAGGACAATCTAATCCGATCATCAATATCGGAGTGAGTCCGCGTTAGGTTGTACACACTCTTCAATGGTACCGGCCGGCGGTCTCTCGATGCCCAAAAAAACCAAAATGGGGTGCCAAATTACACGAAGAATCAACAGTCTAACAAATTTTGATGTCTGAGGCTTTCGCGGAGCTTTAAATACGTTTGAAGTAATGCGTTGGTGGCTCCTGTCTGTGTAAATTGCAAAATGGTAAATACAGGTGTGTCGTTCATGCGGGAGTGGGGTTGTGTCGGGCCTGTTCGCTAACCCCTGGGCAACCAACAACAGGCAGCAGCAATCACTTCAAAATTCTGGGAGGCAAGAGACTTTAAGAAAAATTTGATGACATTTATAGGCTCTATGGTTATTTGAAGCTCTTTCAATAATTTTGCAGCTTTCTCGGTACCTCGACAGGAGGAAATCTCGGGCTTATCTTTGGGGTATGGCCCCCTGAAGCTTTAGCGGCGGAGAGCGTAAAGTGCACCTGGAAAAACCATTTGGTTGCCTACAGGATCATATTTGGTTTTCACGACTTAATGATCAATCTATCCCAGGATTCATGCCCCTTATCCAATACGTCTGCCTAAAACCAACCTCCCTATCCTCCCACGATGAAAATAATCCACATAGAACCTCGCCCGATACTCATGATTGACGTTAATCAAATAATACGGAATCGATTAAAACGTGCACGAATAGCGTCTCCACAATTGCCCACTATTTCCTTTATTAAGGGATTTAAGCGAAACCTGCATATGCGCTTTTCTATTTTCAGAATTTTGCTATGCTGCTGTACTAAGCGAACTACGCTAAGCCTAATTGTATTTGAAATCGGATTTTTGTTTTTGAAATAAACCGCGTCATCAAATATATAAGTATATATTTAATCGATTTGTTTAATTTAAATCTATCAGATTTCAATAAACTAAATTTTATTTTTAATGGTTGTTGTTTAATATAAGTATTATGTTGTAAAATTGTACCAAATTGCAACACGAAACTTTCACAAGTTCCGCACTTGCGGAAATAAAAGCAGCATGCCATAATATTTGGTGTGTTGGCGCTATTCGTGCACGTTTTAATCGATTCCAATAATACGAGCAGTGGTCATAATCTACAAGACAAGGGAAGTCATCTTACCATCTAAGGCCATACCGACTTTTGAAGCCTCAGCATGTAGTGGGGACGAAGTGGTAAGCCTGCATATGTAGACTCCGGTAATCCGAATATCGCCGTAATCTGACAGATTGAATTTCGATTATCGGAATTCTGTAATAAATTGCGCGTGCCGAAATCCGGGCGATCAGAAACTCTCGGTGGACGTGGTTCCCACATGACAGTGGATTTTGATGTCGGATCCAGGGAGCCAGTTCGAGCAAGCGTGCTCCTATAAAGAGGGAAGTCTGTTCCTGGCGCATGGCCGTCGTCTCTGAAGAAATGTCTCATAGCTATCTCTCGAGATGCGGTATTCCCATCAAGCGACCGAGCCAGATGACGTGGAAGACAGCCTTCTAGAAAAAGAGAAAAGAGGCGAATTCTTCCTCCCCCAAACCCAAAAGCACACAATAACACCGCTGGCGGAATTGGGTACTCCAAGAACAGTTAGCCCCCCAAAAAACCCCCACGTGACTCTTCTTGACGCTATTTCCAGCTTGGCTTGCCATACTGGAACGGTAGAGGCTCTACCACATTTGAAGAAGGAACGGCTTTCTACCATAGAATGGCATGCATTGTTCTCTATTCAGGTGCTCTTTCCTAGCGTGCTGTCCAAGTGGCCGCAACCCTTGAATAAGTTTGGGATTAAAAAGGATAGTACACGCCAGTCGGCCGGCATCTCCTACAGAGTGCGTGTCCCGCAGCTGCCTTCCTTCTTGATCCTACTAATATGCCGTGTAGCAGAGACGAGGGCTGGGTGGTGCGGCCTAACGCCTGCTATGAGTTTGTAAAGTGTCACTTCTACTTTCCATACCAAAGAGTATGCCTCAGATCCAGAGATCAGCCACGACATTATCTTTGAGCCTCTCCACCATGTCATCGAATTGGGCCTAACTCTGTTCTCAAAAGTGAATTCCTCCAGCTTTATGCCAACCTTTGACCTGCTCCTAAATTCTATACAAGGACAGCGATCAATAGAACTTCCAGCTAAGAGACGAAGACCGGTAGAATATGTTACATCGCTAGATTTACAGTGATGCGCAGGACGGCCGCTAGTGCCTGATGTCAATTCTATTGCGCTAGAGGATCTCTATCAGAAAGTGCTAAGCCCCTCAGGAACAGTATGGAGATGTAAGACATAATCGTCATTGATACTTGCCGGCCTGCAAGCCTCACCTCCTCCGCTCCGAATACATTGGCAACATTGAAAGGCTGTTCCGCTTGGGGGGAAGCCGTCCAGAAATGCGCTAGAGAAGATACAAACTGGGTATAATCCGGGATCCTTATGATCTCCCCTATATATGCTCAACTTATGGTCGATAAAGGTAGGCTCACTTTGAACATTTTAGAAAGGAAATCCTGTTAACGTAGTCAAAGTTCCTGATTGCATTGAGCCAACGGCGCGTATACTCATCAACAATACCCTTGAAGACGAGAAGCTATTAAGATATGCCGCCGAAAAAAATGGTCCCGAATGCACGATACGCTTCGTACCGATAAGTTCGACAACGAGAGCCATAAGTTCGACCTGGTCCGAAACCGAATCTAGTCGGGGCTGCTGCAAGAACTTCTTGTAGAACTGCAACAACTTGTATTGTATCCAGAGATCTTCTTAAAGTTGTCCCAGCGGCTCAAACCGTATTGTTACAGGCACTGGCATGCCATAATCACCACGAGTCTAAAAAGTTGCTAGGCTGGGTGAGTATGGTAGGGAGGACAATTCGATATATACATAGTGTGAGCTCGGAAGAATTCAAGTTCTGCTTCCAGTATCAAGTCTGAAAATTGTGCGCTTTTATTGCTGAAGATAGCGGCAAGATCCCTACCTTTGGGAGCAACTGTCGTGAGACAAATGCCATTGCTGGGTTGGTAGACATAGCCTTATTGGACGGTTGCATTTCTAGAGAGGAGAGTGGTGCATGATACACGGCCTTCAGCCTCCTAAGTGGCTCAGAACAAGATTATGAATGCAGAGGGAGTGAGGAGTTATTGGCGATGCAAGGAGATGGCCGCGCTAACCAGCGGTTGTTCAATCGAGATCATTATGGAGCCGGGACATGGATGCGAATAGAGAAGGCAGCATTTGCTCGTCTAACAAGTGTTAGTTTGCAATTAGGGAGCGAGAGTACACTTGGTAGATGGAGAGATATAGGGTGATGGACTCGTACCCGGAGCCCTTGAAGCAAGCCGAAAGTTATCCTCTACGGGGTAGGAGTGGGAACCGAATCGGAACTCTGCCGTTTTCGGTCGTTGTTGGCAACTCGTTCCTGTCCCACCGTATTGAGGTCATAAGACACAGAGTTTCGGTGCGCGGAAGGATGACGTGGCCTTTCCTCACCACCGGCTAGTGTGTGTCCCTCTTCGCTGTATTCTCCGGGTGCACCAAAGTAGTCTGGATAGTCCGTCGCTGGACGTCTTAAAATTCCCGGTCTTCGCAGAGGTATCGCTGGTTGTTCTCCCTGAGATTTTTCGGGAGCTATAGCGGGGCGTCTTCGGATGACATTCCGTGGAGGATGTGGGATAGCGGCATCGTCTGCCACGCTATTGGACAATATCGGAGACGGCGGTGTCCGAGATCGCATTGGTGTAGATCCTTCTGGTGCAGAAGCGTATCCACCATCCTGGTCCGCCTCTTCACTGAACGAGTATCCCAAATCCGGAATTTCTCGAAAGCCAGAAGGTGCAGATGGCCGTGCAATAACGTCCTCAAATCGAGACGCGAGGGAAGCTTCTGGCCTTCGATCTGGGTTGCTAGTCCCTCCCTTAGCAGCGAGAGAATTGTCAACATAATACGAAGGTGGGGGGTAGCTGGGTGCTACGATAGGGGAGGCAAAATAATCAGACGTTATGGGAGGTGGGTATGCATTCCCACTTGCAGGTGTGGACTGGTAATTGAACCATGTAGAAGCCGACAAAGGTGGCCCATACCCACCCGTAGTCAGGGAAGCGTGATAGCTTAATGGGCGTGCTGGATATCTCTGTGTAGTCACTGCTCGAGGACGCAGAGGTACTGGTTGACGCATTTGGTTTCCGGTGCTGAGTGATGTCGGGATACCATAGCAGAGAGCGTCGTCGGTGTTGACTGTGCCAGGTACTTGGAGCTTTGGAAACAATCTATCCCTATGAGCGGATGGTGGTCTCTTTCCTCTCCTCAATCGGCCTTCGTTCCCTCCTCTCTCCCACTCAACCTCGTCCTCTTGTATACTTGGTATAGACACGAATGAAGAGGTGGAGTGTAGTGAAGACGCATATCCAGAGTCGCTGCTTCGGTTGGAGGCAATTGATGATCTCGAGCGAGTGTCATGCCGAGGAATCTCTGGTTTAGTGTAGTGCATCGCTGGCCTGGGCTGTTGCTTCTTTCTACTGGCACTTCCTCTACTTACGACAGGTGCTTCAGCAGACACTTGAGGAGCAGGTAGTTCTGTTCCACCAGACTCGTAGGGGTTTGAGGGTTCACCTGTGAATTCATTCGCATGGATATATGTGTATGCCGTGCTCCTCCCCGGTCGAAGGGCGTCGAAATCATGAACGACTGTCCCTCGTATCGTGGAGCCGGGATATTCTGAGATGTTATCTCGCGCTTTATTTGCCGCATGCGCGAATAGCTCAACAGGCTTGCCAACACGGTGCTGAATGTCCTGGAATATTTGCAGCGACGGCACAATATAGGCTGTTTCTGTTCCAGGATATCCCGAGACAACGTGTCCGTACACATCTCCAGTTTCCATATCAAAAACCCATGATCCACAATCTCCATCAGCTACGACCGTTAGTGAATGAAGGGTCATATGGGTCGTTCTATACGTACAAAATTTGCCAACTAGACGTCGCACTGTCAACAATGACTGAAAAGTGTGAGCTTTGGAGTTAATCGTAAAAGAGGTGACAGCTGATAGTGTTCCTTCAACAATACCATCTAACCCAGTAAGAATTAGAACTTTCACATCGGACGTGGCATTTTCAATGCAGCTTGGGTATATTAACTTTTCTGCCCACATGATATTGCTTTGGTGAAGGAGATGGGTTGCTTGTGGCGTGGATGACGAAGCCCTGATCTTCACCAGTGCCCAGTCGAGACTTTTGCCAGTTTCTGTCGAGACGAAGAGTTCACCAAGCTTCACTGCAGTCTTCTTACCATCTATGTCTATATAGAGTCAATAAATAATACGACGTGTATTAAAAAGAAGCTCACCAATGACTGCCGTATGCCTCGCCGGCTGAATCCTTTCATTGAAGGTTGAATCTGAACTTGAGGTGACCGATCCCTGGAAATTATACTCGCTTTCATCCATACCAGGCGATTGACTTGACCCGGACGACATGCTAGCTAGATTTGGTCAACTGATATAATCTACTAGTTAGAGCCGCCTCTCACCTTGACTTGTCAATTCAACAAGCTCTTCCTCGTCATCCTGGCTGTCGTATGGCTCATCACCAAAAAATGCAAATTCGAGGTCTTTATCGTCACTACTATCTTCTTCCATCGCCGGAAAGAATACATGTGCAGCTGTAACTCCGAAGAGTTCGTGGCCGATGGTGATGAAGCCGCCGATAGTTGACTTTCTTGGCAGTTTCCCCTCTTCCGTGTAGATGAGGACGGAAGTGCCGAAACTTCGCAGTGGTCCGTTCAGATAAACACCAGGAGGTAGTAGCGGCAAATCAGGCTCCTTGTCCAAAGCTAGGGGTTTTGGTAATCGCGAACACTCTGCCATCAGAACACCGGGGTGGTCTGCTAGTATCCCTTTCTTCTGAACCAACCCCATGGCATTTTGACGGCAAGTTTTGCTTTCGCAACTGAATAGAATCGTCGGGCTAGAGCTTGCCGGTTTGCGGCCGATCATAAACATCTCCACCATCAAGTCCGAGCCCCCGGCGCCGAGGTGTTCAAATCGATCTTCAAGCAAACTGTTGATGGCTTTGGACGCCGTCTTCCACACAAGGTGGGCAGGACTCTTGTCTTTGAGCGACCAACATTTGTATCTGCCTAAGATATCAAGAGAGGCGCGCGGTACACCAACGGAAAGTTGTGGCTCTTCCCAACGACATTGAGGCATGACTTGCCACGGCACCTTAGCAGCCGGCTGCGCAACCACTAAGAGTGTAGACGATGATTGAGGCGGCATGGAGATCACAGGCTGATCGCTTATGCCCTAATAGCTAGGTGGAAATGGTTTTGTCTCTGGACCCATGGTTAATAATACGAGTGGGATAAATTGTTGCAAGAAAGAGGTTGGAGCCTTGCGCGGATATGGAGATGGGGCTGTGTTGCGTCTTCGGCCATTTGTGAGTTGACATAGTGCGGATTAGCCAATCAATATAGCCCGTCCTTGAGATCGAGTGGCTGAGGCTGAATGCCAATGTAGTATTGCAGAAAAAGCGTACCAGCCACAGGGCGAAATCTTTAAAAGACAGCGCCCCGTCGCAATTTTAATACAATGATATTGTATTTATATTAATATATTCCAACAAGTGTAGAGTCTTCACAAGCATATGGATTCGCGAAATTTCCCTCTATCATCCCAAACTAAACAGCTGATAATATCCAAAATATTTGGTTGCGACTCCAATTCCGACCTCAATTACGAATTGATCGGAGCGATCCAAAGCTATTTTGCGTACTACCAAAGATCGATAGAGAAATACGACAATAGTCTGACCAAATCCCACCTTCAAATCGCAGAACTCATAACACTTCTCAAGGACGCGAAAGAAACTCGAAATTCGATCCAAGAAACTCTTCCAAAAAGATTGCAAAAAGATGAACTGGACGACAGTGACGATATTGTGGAAGAATCGATAAGTCTCGCTGTCCGCCTTCTGCTGATGGTGCCAACCGGAGGATTTGCAACCGTTGGTCGCTCCATCGCCTTATCTGGAGAAACTAAGCTCAGCTGGAATGATGGCACAATTCGAGATTTAATTCGCACAGAGTTTGTAGCACAGAATAGCATGAAAGAGCCGGTAAAGCTGGAGAGAATATTCAATGCCACGAACTTGGAGCAGATTGCGGGAATCAAAGTGAGATGGACCAGTAATTTTGCAGATCACTTGAGGATGAGAGATGACGATAAGGTGGTGGAGATATTCCACTACGCAACATTCCTAAAACTCCACCAGAACTGGTAGGTGCTCAATATTTGAAATCTGAATACCACAGCTGATCCTGGAAAGCGATGTTCTCCCCGCAGCCTTGGTGGAAGAAACGATACGGACGCTCGCACTTCTCCTCCCAGAGCACGACAGAGATGTGGAAAAATGGTTTCACGCTCATGAAGTGAAAGTCGAAAAACGGGGGAGACTACCTCTAGACCCACTTGCCCGAGAATGCGGACAATTGAAGGCTGAGGAGCGACAAATCGATCGTTTCCAATACTGGCACGACCGACTTGTGATATTGAAACAAGTCTTTGACGAAGCAGAACCAAAGAACATGAGGCAATGGTGGCGAGATAGGAGAAGACGTGTACAGTGGTACACATTCTGGGTCGCCGCACTTGTGCTGGCTTTAACTATTGTCTTCGGTTTGATTCAATGTATAGAAGGCGGGCTTCAAGTATGGCTAGCATTCAAGGCTGCGAACTGATGCATTATCGCACATTCGAGACTCGTTCTCGCTCTTTCTTGCTTCATCCCACAATCCTAACAACCGCCAGCAGCTCCAATAGTCGACGATCTACCAGGAACATCGCCAGTCTTTTTGCTTTCCATCTGTCAAGGCTGGTATGTTCAAATGTGTAGAATCGATTACGGAGAGAACTGTAGAAGTTGGATGAAAACTCTAGTATATAGCGAAACAGCAGTAAAACCCGTACCACGTGACCAGCACTGGAAACACTGCATTCTGCGCACAGAAAAAGCCCATTAAAAAGCTCGTTTTCTTTTTACGCCAAAATTTTAGGTGGGTATAGACGGGACACTGGCCAGGGATGGGGATTTACTAGAAATAAAATCTATCAACCAGTGTGATAAGAAAAATAATGAAAGTGTGGCAGGTGTCACGAACACGGCTGTCACGAACACGGTCCTATGAGTCTGGAAAGGCGGTTTGTAGGTGCTTCAATACAAAAATACTAAACTAAGGAGAGAAAAAGTAAAATCTTGGGAGCTGTCGGCTAAGCCAAGTTCTCAGACTACGAGCCACTAGTCCCAGTTAAGGAACACAGGCGAGCTGATCATGTGCCAGTCGTAACACGTGACCTATATTAGCCAAGCTTTCAGATAGTCTGCGTTGACTATGTGTTACTGAAATTGGAAGATATTGGCAGAGGCAGATTTGTATAGGCTGAGGGAGGCATTGGAAACTGGAGGAAATGTATTATGTAATATAGACTAGAGCCCCTCTAGGCTTAGC
The DNA here is from genome assembly GCA_021307315.1 of Bisporella sp. PMI_857. Classification (NCBI taxonomy): domain Eukaryota; kingdom Fungi; phylum Ascomycota; class Leotiomycetes; order Helotiales; family Helotiaceae; genus Bisporella; species Bisporella sp. PMI_857. The sequence goes on along the minus strand of JAJSPD010000109.1, from coordinate 68,012 downwards.
CGGGCGTAATAAAACTACTACTATATAGTCTGCTCTCCTCGAGTTCTTTTTCTTTCCTTAGTTATAGATTCTCGTATGATACCACCGTTTCCCTCTGTATCTGTAGATCCGCAGCGCGTGTCGTGGCACTTTCCAGGCTCGTAGGGCCGTGTTCGTGAGACTTAAGTTACCGCCAAAACGGGTGGAGCTTTACACGATTAGTTATTACATGCGGGAAGCTTTATATTACGCGATGCGATTCCTTTGTACTTAGAATTTAATTCAACCACTTTACCTGTATTGACTTACAGCTCTACGAGCTACAATACACTCTCTGCTACGCTCTATTGAATTCACGTATGCAACGCAACACCTGGTCATCGTACCACATTTTACAGTGAATAATTAGGAGCAGACCGGTAGTCTTCCTAAACGGGAAGAATTCTAACAGCGTCTACTTATATTGCGTCCCTATAGTCATTTATGCAATGCCTTTTCGAACGTCTATCGCCCATGATTATCACCTCTCGTGTACAACTGATCTTTACCCCCAATGGCCCAGCTGCGTCACCAGAGAAAGCGTTAAGCTATAGCAAAGGAACCTACGAATTAATCAATAGATTAGTCCACCCTGCAAAAGAAGCTACCTATACCCCTCGCAACCCTCGGCGCGGCGCGCTAGCTATCTTGAAACAAGCGAAAATGGCAACAGCCAATGACACAGCGCTCAGATATGCATCGGCATTAGTCCCGATGCGATTTGAGAGCAAGTCGTTGTTTACCGCATCGCGTGGTATTAGATTGAATGTTGTTGCAATCGCCGACCATCCCGCAACCGCCGGAACAACCAGTGTATCGGCCATTCCAAAGCAATACTCGAATGGAAGGTTTGACCTCGACGACAGGGCGAACGTCAGAGTGAGAGAGTACAACTCTAGGAGACGATGTCGGCGTCCAGATCCAAAGCACGGCAGTGTTAAAAGAACGAATCTATAGATCGCGTGTGCAAATATCCAAGATTTGCTGGCGGCAGTGAAAACGAACAAATCGTCGTGAAGAACGATTGTCTTCCATCCAGCGCGGTGCCCTTGTTGGACGATCCAAATGAAGAGTACAGCGCAAGTGGCCTTGCTACACATTCCCCGAAGGGTGCCATCTGCTGGAGTCCCCACCATCATGCCAATATTGCCATACACCGCGAAGTTAACGTAAGTCATAAAGGCTGATAGAAATCTAGTCTGAAAGGATCGATTCGCAACGAGGAATGCCAGGACAGAGCCGAGACCGAGGGGAAGTTCACACATGATTTTGGTCATTTCGCCAACAGTAGACGTTTTGTCGAATACGACAATAGTCGTGCTGAGCCCAAGGACTACGAGCAAAAGCAGTCCACGGTTTCGAATAGCACACCCATAGGTGAGGATGAGAATAATACTGAGCCATACGTTGAATGGGATATCGATGTATGCCTCAAGCACTGTATGTGGTGGTGAGATAGCCATGAGATGGGCAATATCGGTGGCGTAGACTTGACATTTTCCAGGCATGCAGATCATGAGCCGGACTAAGCAAGGCCTGAAGCGGCCTGAGGCAGTTAGATTTTGAGCTTGAGCGACTATGATCAAGCCGATACTTCGGCACGGGAGAATATAGAACCGATAACAGATCCACATTGTTGAAGAAAATGCGAACCGAACCTATCAGTGGTCAGGATGTCACAGAGCGCCTATGGAGTCAGTTTAGGAAGATATCTGATAATAACTTCTTCACGGGTGGTCAATCGAAATCCAAAACTGTCGGTATCAAAATTGATTATATTGCACGACGCATCGATCCTACCGAAAAATTTAGCAATGCAAAATTCAGAGATGCCATTGATGCCGCCATGAAGCCTTATACAACTGACAAGGGTTTCATCTCGAGTGCCGTATTATGGAAGGGCCTGCATCTTCGTGGCGGATTAACGGGATTGACCCCCCTGAAGCATTTGGACCGGACGAGTAGGAGCAAGCCGAAAAGAACAGAGCACTTCTGGAACGTCAACATGGCTCGTGAATTTCGTCTCATTGGTGGTAATTGAATACGATTTTGATAGAACTATCATAACCCACATCAAACTATGAAGGCTTTTGTGACTAACTTAACTTAAGCAATTCTACCTACTATATTACTTTAATAAATATAACGTAACTGAGTATGCATGGGTGGCGTGTAAGCTTAAATCGTAGTTTGAAGAATGCACATACTTTAATATGCGCATCTGAGTTTGCACAAGTTCGAAATCACATACTCTAAGATGAGAGGTAGAAGAGATAACTGTCTTAGGAGCTAGACTAGAGGTCCCTCTATATATACAAGAATGAAGAGGCTGGGGTGGCTCTTGCCATCAGATGATAAGCGGATATCAGCATCCATATGCGGAACCAAATACGCACCCAATAGACAGGCTGATCTTTGTTTCGAAGGAGACGTCCCTGCTAGCTCGAGTTGGATGATTTACGTAAAGTAGGCCGAATAGTTAAGTATTATAATAAAGTAGTAGCATAGGCTCAGGGCTTGCGGAAGCTTATAGCCAATGATTCTAGTATATCCAAGAGATCGTACTACGTTACCGCATGTGGTTAAATATGGACAATGAAATGCTAAAAGGAATAGATGTATCCAGCATCTTTACGGGCAGCATTTCCAGGGTATCTCGACACCAAATGCATCTGCAACAATCATCGACGAGACGATACATCCTTCCAGCAAGACCATTCCATCCCAGCACCAACCCCCCACTAGCCAGACTCCTTCGTCCCCATTTCTCCATTGGGTTTTGCTCTTCTCCTGAAGCACTTGGGGTCCTGAGGATGTGCGGTTGAAGACGTCTGTGATTATCTGCCGGCTCTGTGGCGTGCGTAGTACACGGGTAAAAGTTGAACATTGCGTTGTTTTGTCAGGGTCAATCACAGAAACCGGGCAAGTCGTGACCAGTAAGCCTGATGGCTGAACATGGATCGACTCCGTTTGAGGCTCGTCCTCAGCGAAAGTCCTCAGGTAGATAATCTGCGCATCGGAGCCCTTCATCAAAGCTCTGGCGCTTAATGAATGCAGGGTATCGGTGCCGGCTAACCGTCCAATTGTAGTCTCGTCGGCATGAACGATACTCTGAACGGAAATCGTCGGTATTTGTGACATTTCATATTGCAAGGGTTTAAAGATTGCCTGCACAACATTTGGTGGCACGGCCAGGATAATCCTGTCGAATATAGCTTCTGACGTATCGGATCTGAGGTTGTCCAGTGTACTTTCCCAGCAGACTCTGGTTCCTTGCGCTTGGGGTTCCACTAAAACCACCTTTGCCGACTTTCGTATCAGTAAGCCTTGCGACAGTTTTCTCTGGACCTCGTTGACACCACCGTAGACGGTATAATGCTGGTCCCCATTTGTCTTCTTCTTGTAATCAATCAGGTCGTTTGCTGGGAATTCCAAAAGTGCCTCGTGGGGGCATGTCGCCACGCTAGAGAACAATGGTAGGAGATAGCTTGAGACGAAGTATCTGGGGAGGCGGATTCTCTGGATATATGACCTAAAGGACTCGCAGGGTATGGTTCGCGTGGCGGGCAAGGGTGGCACAAAGAAACAGCATATCGTGAACCATGCGTAGCACACTATTAGGTACCCAATTTCAAACAAGTGGCTTATAAGGGTCGCGGTCTGGGGCCGCATTGGGAATGGTATGTGGTTATTGGAAGAGTGTACAAAATGCAAACGCTCTTGGGGCTTTTGGGGTTGTTTTTGGGACGTCCAGCTGAGCTTAGATGCGACGCCTGAGAACCCAAATAGAAAACGCTGTGGCTGGTACTCAACTCCCAGGAAATCGTACATGGCCCTCAGGTTGTTGTAGAATCCACCTGAGAACGCACGCATTGGAAGATCGATACGGTCAGTTTTTCCCGTCTCAGGGTTTGGGACAGACAGCGAGCCGGAATCAAGAGACAACTGCCCTCCCTAAGGCACTGCATTAGCAGATCGATCTATATCGGAGAATAAATCCCTTCGGAGTCTTACAATCTCAAAAACCTCAACACTGTATCGATGTTCAGGGTCCTGATTCAGAAGGTATGCGGTTACTAATCCAGCCATGCCGGACCCGACGACTGCCACCCGGCACTTGACGTTCGTGTCTCCCTCCATATTGGCTGCAACAGAACCACACTGCGGCTCAAGACGGCAACCAAAGATACTGCAAAGCTGTACGTGATGCAGAGCGCAATCCAGAACCACATCGAGAATTCATTTTGCAAAAATAGGAGTTGGGGCTGTGCACAAAACAGCCGAGGTTACGGCCACAAGCGAGCACCAAGCCTACTTTTGCCAAGACTGGGCCGCTTCTCTCGTGATTGACTTGAGAATCAAAAGATACCTGTCTGGCATACAAAGCCGAGATCGTTACCTATTGGGGCATGCGGTAATATGAATGGAAGTAAATGGCTTGTTGGCCTTGTCATTGCTGCCTGCTTTACGATATCCATATGGCCTGCCGTTAGCAGCATGGAGAGGTTTGATCACATGTTTCAAGATGGAATGTCCAATTTCGTATATGTCTATGTTGCTGGATGCATATCGGGAGCCATACTAGTGCCATTTTTAACACACGCACTCAAACGGGTTGCAGGATATCTTTTCCACTCAAAAGATGAAGGTGATCATGATCTTTACAGACTCGATCACGGGATACTTAATGTTGAGGTGCCCCCGGCGTCAATGTGGATGAACATGGGCTTTTGGGAGGTAAGACAGCTCATCGGGTGTTGAAGTTGATGTTCTAATTCTTCCTTAGCAAACAACGAGTTTCCCAGTTGCTTGCCGTGCTCTTCTTGACGAGGTGCTAATGGCAGCCGGACTGTTGGGCCCAGATAGGATGCCCTTTGGTCAGTCGAATACTACCAAGTTCAGAGTTATTGATCTTGGATTCGGCTGCGGTGACCAAAGTATATATCTTGCACAGTTGGCGCGTAAAATACGACGAACTGAGGATGGCGCTACCGATTCACCTAGGCATTATCTTTTGGATAGCTACGTCGGCTTGACAATTGTCCCATCCCAATTTCGCTTTGCGAATGAGCGGTTATATTCATCCTCCAATACAAATGGAAGCGGAGTTAAGTTGTTTTGTGCAGACGCTGCAAAGCCCAGCACTTGGACCAAGGATATTCACGAGGCTGCCTCCGATACGTCAACTAAGGAAGACGGCACAGTTGTTGCCCCAACAACACCCAACCTAGCTACCTGGGTTCTTGCACTCGATACGCTCTATCACTTCATCCCATCCCGAGAACCCATCTTCCGCCATGCCTTTGGAGAATTAAACGCTTCTATAATGGCATTTGACCTTCTCCTGTCTGACACGCCATCTATCTGGGGCCTCATCCTTCTTCGCCTTGTCTGCTTCTTTGCCGCAACTCCATTTACTAATTTCCTTACAATCACAGAGTATAGGAATCAGCTACTCGCCGCTGGGTATAACAGGAACAAGATTGAGATCCGAGATATATCCGATCACGTCTTTGCCGGGATGGCATCTTTCATAGAAAGGCGAGACGGAGAACTGAAAAATACTGGCATGACTATTGGGAGGTACAAAGGAGCTGGAAAGGTGTTCAAATGGTGGGCTCGCAGTGGTATTGTCAGAGGGTGCATTGTTGTAGCTAGAAGATAAGTGAACTTTAGTATGGCATAAATTATCCATTATCATGGAGACGCTGTATTCCTTCGCCCTTGATCAGAGTTGCAGGTGAATACTCTTTGAACGAGTGGTTGACGCAATTTCAGGAGTTTTTGTCGATAGTATTGTTGTCTAGGACTGTATAACTACCGGGGTACCACAGTATTTAAGCTGGTTGTACCATAAGAAATAAGACAAAGCGGTCATCTCAAATCCAAAGCAAGATTTAAGAAGTTCTCCGCTTGCTGCTAGTGACTGTACATGCAGCTTGAGGAATAGAAATAGAGATGAAGAAATCGATATATTTATGCAGGCTACCGGCGCTATTTTCACACAACTTGAGTTCTTTTCGATCGTCACACTTTTGCTATGGTGTTCCACTTACCTACCCGCTGCCTACCCGCTGCTAATAATGCCTCACTTCAACGCTGCTCGTGCCGCCAAAAGTACAAGCACATGAGCGAGCCTTCATTAGTAAAGTACCTTACTCTTTCAACCACCCACCCCGGGCTTAATTTTGTATTGAAGCCGTAGCATTTAATAGTTTGATGGAAAGCGCATAGACCTATGTTCAAATAGAGGAAGAAAGTCACGTGGCCTTCAGAGAGTATAGGGCAAACAAGTATCAATTGCTGAAGGTTATAGAACCTAATACTACAGGAGATAATCCCTATACTTATAGAGGTACGATACTCACATGTCATCACACTGATACCTACTGTTGCTTACCGTTGCCTACAGGTACCTACCGGTGCCTACAACAGACTAGGTATGATCCTTAGACCTAGCCTGTTCAACAACCTATGGCGAATGCGTCACCGCCTCTGAAGCGGCTTCAACCTCACCATCTAGCAAATCTCACCCCTGTTAGGCTTATCCAAAATCTTCAAGTGTCGTCCTCCAAAACCACTCCACCACTTCCAGACTCGTCCAACAGCTGCGCCTCTAATCCCTCCATTTCCATTTTCATAGCCTCGCTATTATCCAACCGCTTTGCCGTCTCAAAATCAATGAGAATAGCGCCCATTTCCGAAACCAAAAAATTGTGCTTGTTCAGATCGCTGTGAAGAATGCCTAAACCATGCAATCGTTTAAAAATGACCTCGCAGGCAGGAAGGCCTGAAATGGTAGCATGGCGACCATCAACGTGTTCGATAAGAAACCCGACAACCCAGCCATCTTCAGTTAAGGGCCCTAGGAACTCTGGGCTGACATTGTGGCCGTCTATCCATGAATACGCTTCGGTCTCGGCGATATAGTATCCAATCTCCCAGTAGAATCTTGCAAATTTAGCAACTATTGGTTTCTCGGATTGCGGAGAAGATGCTATGTAGACGTTTGACCTGAGTCTCTCTCCAATTTTCAAAGAAAGGCATTCGTAGGACTTTTTATGCCAGAGTATTGATTGAAGGAAAATTTTTCTTAGCGGTTTTCGCGAAGAACGATGTCAGACCTCCCACGGTTTGCGAGATGCAGCCATAGTTCCAGTCCCTTGCGGGAAGCACAGGTCATCAATTTCATAGACTCCTGGGTCGATAGTAATGTATGTGAAGTACTTTTGTTCACCAGCATTCTGTAATAGCTAGACGTGTTACTTTGAGTATCTATATCTTGATACAAGATCTCGATCATGGTAGAATGCATAGCTTTGGTTGGGGTGATGCGTCTGATACACACCGAAGAAGGGTTTTCTTGATAATAAGACCTGGCTTACTCGATTAGAAGTTGATATTGAGGTCTGTGGTAGATTGGGGCAGACTTTTGTTTGGGGATGTTTGTAGCAGAAAGCGAGCGTTGTATAAAAAAATAACCGAAAGTTCGGGCAACGGTCTTTAGTTAACGCGCTTACTATGCATTTATAGAAATTACCCACGGCGCCAATTGACACATCCTTTCCCTCGACTGTTGGTTTTGTTCGACAGTTATCCAGTTGATCCATCTTAAGTTCAACTAACCTATGTCGGAATCTATATGCGGTTTTGTTCTTCGCCCGTAAGCGCCACCTGGAATTCCAATCGAGACCTCAATTACGCGCTACTCGTGACTTTTCCCGAGGCCAGACGTAGAGCATTCCAAGTATAATATCTCTTGTGCACCATGAAGTCCGATCATTATCGGTTACCAAAACTACCTAGACGCGTCAAGAACTTTTTTTACCGCGAACCAGATTTTGCAAGTGGTGCGTGCTTAGAATCGAGTCACGAGTATCCTGAAGAAGTCTGATTATCTAGAATTTCACAGGCAGATTCGCATCTCGTTCTTCACTTGAATTAAATTATACATCTTTACCACTAAAAATAGGTAAATTTTTTCAAGCCAACTTGTATAGTACTCTGCCTAGCAAACCTTAGTTCGACCATGTGTGTACAGGTGTATATTAAGCACATTTGCGGCTGCGAAAAAAACTCTGAATTTAAGAAATGCGCAGTGTGACCAAAATATAATCCTAGTGTTGGGGTGCATATATATAGCTCACGCGATCCATCGGATCGCGGGAATTGTGGGCCTTCTATCACATATATCTACCTGGCCATAAGCGGTAGCTTAAAAGAATCAATCAATACCAGAACCACACAAACAAAAGCGTAGTCACAGCTACTACGCCTTTTGCTACGTGGTAGGTATTCCGACGCCTAGGATTGATTACAATTTGATTTAATCAGATTTGATTTTTTTGATTTTAAATCAGATTAAATCAGATTAAATCAGATTAAATCGGATTCATCACGCGCTTTTTGTATTTTGTTAACTTATTAAATAACGTAGAGAAAGTATTAAAAAAGAATAAATTAAAATTCAAAAACAATTGTCACGTCCCGTGCTCTGGAGCACACGTGACCTATATTAGCCGGGCTCTCAGAGCCACTCGTGTATATAGCCTGCTCTCCTCGAGCTCCTTTTCCTTGCTTAGCTTTAGATTCTCTGTATGATACCACTGTTGCCCTCTGTGTCTGTAGATCCACAACGTGTGTCGTAACAAAGTTATGTTGCCTGGTTGCGAACCACTGCATTTGATGGATGCCTAAATACCATTCTACCAGAAGTGATTGCCTAACGCTCCGAGTTCTATTAGAGCAAAGAGTCTTACCTCTCCGAATCGCCCAAGGTAGAGACACGACAATAGTCATGGCCAATTGCCAATGCTTCTTCTTCTACGCTCCGACGTGGGATTATCCCCCGGGTGGTCCAATCAAGCTAGGCAACGTCATCACCTCGGTCAAAAGGCCTGAACGACCCCTCCACTGCGCTCCGCCGCCAGAGGGCTCTGATGTCTTCTCGACGAAAAAAATGACTGTCCAATACACCAAAGAGAAGTGGCGGAGCGGAAAGTTCTCCATCCTGACCAAGTTCCTCAGCGTTCTTGGGTTTGGTGTCGATGTCGACGCCGAAATGGACAATAGGTAGGCGAGCCTTGCCTCTACGAGCACCCAACACCATCAAGAACGTAACTTATGATTTAATGCGCTCTCTTTAAGCCCGAGTTGCTCCTCTCTAAGTATCTCTTAGTGCTATTTAAGTGGAAATTAACTATATCTCGTTGATAATACCAGTGATGAGGACACATTCTCTTTCGAAACCATTCAGACCACACAATTCTTTCCAACACCGTCCTACTTCCAGAGGTGCATCGAAGCCGACGACGTCCGCCGCTTCCTCCAAATCTCTGGCTACCGCAAGCCAGTCTATATCATTACCGGCCTCAAAGTCGTCACTGGCGTCGAAGCCAAATCGCTCAAGTCCCGCACCGTTGGGGGCGCTCTTGCCTTTGAAGTCGATGGCACATTATGGAGCGGCGGCATCTTACCTATTGGTGGCGGTCCGGGTATAGAGGGCAAAGCAGGCAAAAAAGCCATCACAAAATGGGAGGGCAGCGACGACTTTGTGTTTGCGTTTCGCGTGAGCAAGATCTTTGTGGGTAAGGCGACGGGGCAGGTGGTGAGCGAGGAGGAGTACCGCAAGGGAGCTATGTTGGGCAACGAGGAGGAGCAGGTCAAAGGCCCGGAACTGTCTGTCCTGAAGGTCGAAGATCCAGATGCGGAGAGTGAAGGGTTTGACACAGTGGAGCTGGTGGATGATGGCGATGTGGTGGTCTGCGCGATTCCAAAGGAGGAAGACTCTGATGATTGACACACAGGCAGAAGAAGGAAGTCCGTTTGCTTCGTAAATTGTGACTAGGACGAAAAGGTTTCAGTACTGGTCTTGTGTCACTACGCTGAAATACATGTATCCGAAACATGCTTGCTATGTCCTCAATGTCTTCGAAATTTCATAATTGACCCACTCCAACTTCCCTCCAAAAAGATTATGGTGATTCAAACTCAGTTCAACGTAGAAATATCCATCCCTCGGATTGTAATTGGGGCCCCGCTCGGCACATCTCCTTAGCAGAGCCTCCATCCTCTCCTTCCGCTTCAACGCCAGTGCCGCACTCCCCGGTAAATGCAGTCGCGCATACTGCAGCAGGAACGCCGCAATCCCCGCAATAATAGGCGTCGCATACGACGTCCCTGACCGGGACTCGACGCACTTTGGGTTCGACTTGTCGCCACAAAGCAGCATCGGCCATGCCGACTGGACCCACTCGCCGACCGTCGCAATGTTAATGGAGTTAGGCTCGGCGGTCGGGCTGAAGTTCGATGCGCCCCCATACGTGTCGGTCGAATGGACGCAGATGACCTCCGAGCTGCTGGCAGGATACGCTCGACCAAGTCGGCCACCACTATTAGCAGCAGCAGCGAACATGAGGACTTTCTTGCTGTATGCTTTGCCGATAGCAGCTTCGAGGGCGTCGTAACCTTCAAAATTAGAGGAGGGCCACCCAAACGACATCGAAATGATGTCCACATCCCATTTGTCAACTGCGTGGTTGATCGCCTGTGTATGTCAGTTTCTGAATGTTGTGTAGGGAAGCAATACCAATCCAGCCGCTTACATTCACAACAATCTTGGCGTCGGGTCTCAAGTTCTCCTTGTCCGCAACTTTGACGACGTAGAGTTCTGCGTCTGGGGCATAGTCGAGTATCAGGCTCGTAACGAAAGTGCCATGTCCATTTCGATCTGGAACTTTCTTCTGGGACTCGTTGTAGCAGTTGCGCATTTCCTTGAGGTTCACCTCGCGAGCTTCGAAGGCGTAGTGATCTCGATCGATACCCGTGTCCAGAATCGCAATTTTAACAGGTTGTGATGGAGAGCCTGGGAGGTGTGCCTTAATGAACCTCTCATAGACTTTTTCGTATTCTGATCTCCATGTCAGGTATCTCTCGATTCTACTGAATGGGAAGTCAGCAGGCATATCTCATTCATAAACAAATGTAGGCCATTACAGGGAGCTCACAGAGTTGCGATTGAGATACTTACTTAGCGACAGAATACTCCCCGTCACCCATCTCATCATCAAAGAACTGAGATGCTTTGTAATCGACCTCAGGATTCCGCATGGAGTCCGGATACTGTGCCGGATATGAGACCAGAGAATTGGACTGCGAATATTGGACGCCGGCTTGGCTTGGAACAAGCAGCAAAGGCGCGGATGGCGGGGTGTGTGTAGGTGTGAGCACCCCCGGAGGCAGAGTAGCCGCGTGGCCATCTGATTCATGGCTGGTTATGACCTGACCCCACTTCCCAACATCCAAATCCCTTGCATACTTGTCGATGCCGTCCAGAGGTATCTGGCTGAAGCCGCAAGTCAGGTGGAGCTCCAGGAGCCGAACAACTTGTTGATAAATCCGCGACATGAGCGTTCCACTGTCGAGGGCCTCGCCTTCGTCGTCTTCCCAGAGCTCGCCATCCAGGCAGTTGTCTATAGCGGTAAGTAGAGGAGAGTCCTCGGGGATATGGGCCCGCCATCCTTCCTGCTCAATTTCCTCAACGCCATTGAACACCTGATCGACGTCAATGAGTGTGATACGGCCACTGGACTCCTCAATTAGCGGGACGTTATGCATCTCAGCTAGCTTTTTGAATGGCTTGACAAAGTAAACCTCCATCAGCACCACTGCTAAGGCAACCAATGCCGGACAGCGATGTCCTGAATCTAGCACGTCCGAGCTATCGTCAGCGCCGTCACCACCGTTCACGACGAGTTGGAAATCGGGAATCGCGCCGGCGGGACTGGCCTTGGGCAGCTGGGTTTGGATGAATGGTCGCAAAGGAGTCTTGCAAGAAATTGTCTGAAAAAATTTGATGTTTGTAGAACCCCACCCTGGCTGAAGCCAGGAAGTGTCGTTCAGGTGGAGAACTGTGTAGCCAATGATGAGCGAAAGGATGCGTTTCGTCTTCTCTGTGAAGAATTCGTGCCGCTCTTCAAAACACCGAGATAGAGAAATAGGCTCAGCAATCTTGTCGATCCGGAAATTGCTTTTCTCAAATCCTATCTCAAAGAGTTGGCCGCTGGTGAGCTTCAACACGAGGCGCTGCAAAGCCTTCGTTTTCATCTTGGCAATTGGTCTGCAGAGTTTCTCCACCTTCGTAGATGCACCAGCAGCGTTGCCTCCACTGGGCAGCACCACTTCACTAGAAATAGCAAACCTAACGACTCTCTCTTTGACGGTTTGAACGCGAACTTCGTGCCAATCCTGTTCCATAGAAAGAAACATGTCGAAATTGATCTCCTCTCCGGCTGCATCGTCATAGCCGCAGAGCTTTCGATTACGGTTTCGAATATATTTGGCGACTGGTTTCTTATCGATTTTCTTCTCGGATTTCCGGTAAGTGCCCAATTCGAGCTTGGCTCCAAACTTGTGTTGGCTCGAGCAGGAGCATCCCTTGCAATCCAACAGCGCGTCGAATATCGATTGAGCCACCTTCCCGACGGTGTATGATGGTTCGCTGATGTCCGGGGATGCGATTATCTCCGCGGGTTTCTTGAAAGAGTGCTTGGGCTGTTGCTTGTCGAGGTCGTCCGCACAACTTTCCAGTGCTTTGTCCACTTCGCTGCGATGCTCGTCGGACGCTCCAAGCTTCAACCATCTTCTAATGAATTCGAGTTTCGCGTCCTCGTGTTGCTTTCGTATCTCGCTCCAGTGAAGGTTAAGAGCGCCGAGACGAAATTCCAACGTGACAGGGTATGATTGCAGTTTCTGGAGGCCAGTTTCAGGAACCAGAGAGCCGAGTTGGCGCAGAGCCTGGCTGACCAGTTCCCTATTGAGTAGAGACGAAGTCTGGCATGTGCGCCTTACATGGTCTCGGAATCTGACGCAATGGAACCCCAAGTGGCAGTAGAAGACTCTTGCTTCCTCGTTGACCTCGTTGATTCGAGCAATTTCTGCCATCTGCATTACTGTTTCGGACGTTTTCAGGAGCAAGTCATTTTCGCCCCTGTCATCGGGGGTCAAGGATGTGACCATCCTACTAGCCTTCGACTGTAGTCACGACGACACCTTCTCGAATACCGCTCGACGAAGTCTGGGATCGTGAACATCCATGGGGGGATCTTCAGCTGACGCGGCTGAGACAAAGTGGGACATAGCCGCCTGAAGTTGTCTTTAATAAACAAAACACATTAGTTCCCAACATACTGGATAATTCGGTGTCATATAGCAACCAGCTCCGGCTATTAAAATTTTAGAAAGATTCTCTCTGATACTTACAGCAAAATTCATTCTTGTTTAGAATAAAAGACTTACAAGGCTCTTTAGTTCTTTAATTGTTCTGCGGCATTCTTTCAGTAGGCATGGCAACACCGTTTATTAGCCCCACCAATTACAGACGACCCAAGGTGCAGCGTGCGAGATTCTTGCCTTGGTGCCTGATACAGACGCACGCCAACATCAACCTGCTCCATTCTCCATCTATGGTGACAAGCAGCCGATATATGAACACTCATTCGATCGCTTTACAGACTCGCCGCCATGACTGACGCTGACACGGCCTCAGAGCCAAAGCGATCAACCGTTGCTGCCTCCGCTAACCAGTGCCTGGAATCGTTTCAACAATGCCTCCTCCGTGCCTCGTCCGTCCATCCCCGGGAGCTCTCAATGGTAGAGGACCAAGTCGCGAGGTTCTCCACCTGGACTACGGGCATCGGAGTTTTTGCTCTTGGGCGAGCATCGATGGATCATCGGCTCCGATATGCCCCGGAGGTGCATAGTGTTGTCACTGGTCTGCTGGAGTCACTGAACTACCGCATTCGAACTTGTAGGTCTCGCCCCTTCGTTGCAGTTCATGGCCTCAGTTTGTGCCGGCCTCTCGCCTCCAAAATTGGACAAGTCAATTTAACGTCCACACAGACTCGGACGTCCTTGATATCATTGTCGAGTCCCCAGCAACGAATACTCTGGGTATTCCAAGAGAAGCGTTGGAACGGTGTTTTGGAGATATTGCGACTGAGATCAGTCGTTTAAACAAGATGTCGAACACAATTCAAAGAGCCAGCAAAGAAGCTCAAATTCTTAAAGCAAGCGATTTCCGGATTAAAGACGACGACGGCTATGACGTAGAGCCACTCTTGCTCGGTCATTTTGAACGTTACATCCGTGATCGGTTTCCCAACATCAGCAACACTATCCAAGAGAGACTCGCCTGCGCAATGCTCCTTCGACGGAAACGAATTCTATACAGAAGACATCGTCAAGGGAAGATGGCTCCCCGGCCACAAAAAGAAGTGCTCAAGGCGTCTATTATATTGCCAGCTGCTCGACCAACGGTTCCCTTAGCGCAAGGCAATCCACAACAGGATGATGGTCAGGTTGTTGCCGTGGCAGCGACCACAGTTGTACCCTCCCAGATCAAAAGCGCAACAACTTTACTCCCCGAAAAGTTCAAAACGGCCGCATCAAGTCCATCCGTTATTTCAGCAAGCAAGACAGTCGCCTTGGGCAACCATGAAGCTCTCAATTTCCCACCCGCCCCTGGGCTCGCTGCCAAACGAAAGTACGAACAACTTAAGTCACAGCGGTTAGCTGTTCACCAGACTGTGCTTGATGAACTGGAATTATGTGCCACGAAGGACTCCTGTAAGCACCCACCACCCAGGCTGAGTGTTGCTGACAAGGTAACGTAAGACATAGCCTCCATAGAGGCAAAGCTCAAAGACACTCTGAAGTCAGACCTCCAGGCAATAGGAGAGATCACCTGTCCTTATTGCCTTTACGCTCTACCAGCTGAAGAGGTGTTCGACGAGCGAAAGTGGCAGTGAGTAATTATCTAGCTCGCAACGAAAAATTACCATACCTGCAAAGTTCTTGCCGTCGTAGCACACTACTGATTAGACTTCAAGAAATCACGTCAAGAATGACCTAGACCCCTATGTGTGCCTCTGTGAGGACTGCGACCAAGCGGACGAGCTCTATAGTCACAGCGATGGATGGCTCAGCCATTTACATCAGCACAGTCAGCGATGGCGCTGCTCCTCTCACCGCGAGCTAGGTCCATTTTCGACCCGTGAAGAGTACATCCAACACATGCGGGAAGTCCATAATACCAAACTCAGCGACACCCAACTTCGCACCTTGGCAAACAGGAACACTCGCAAGATGGTGAAGCTGTTTCTATCATGCCCCTTGTGTGGCAAAGATGAGACCGAGGTCGATGGTCGTCTGGAGGATCACATCACCGGACATTTGAGATCCCTCGCCCTCAAGTCCCTTCCAAGCCACCAAGACGAGATACCAGACAACGCTGAAAGTGGAAAGGATAGTGTTGACGCTTCACGGCCGCAGAGCAGGAGTACGGTTAAGAATCTGGAGGATGACGAGGACATGGTTGCACTTGGAACAGAACACTTCTGGGACCATTGGAAACCTCAGCTGACTGAAACCAATTCCACAAATTTTCTAGGAAATGCTCACCTTGAGTTAGATTTAAGTCACAAGGATGCCTGGATGGCTAGCTGGAATTTTGATAAGCTCGCGTCCCGGAAATCGACAGAGAGTCTTGAGAACGATCCGATACTTCAGTCAATGCTGCAACGAACAAAAAACAAGGCAAAGGCGATAGATGACCGGAAAAATAGCTCGGATCTGCCGGCGGATGAAGAAGTAAGCGACCTATCGAAAGCACCTAAGGGCAAGGAATCCAGGCAAAGCGAGACTCCTTCTGCCTCGAATCTTCGATACAGAGTACCAGCTAATAGTAAGCCTTGGTATGGTCTATCGCCAATATACGGCTAACAATCATCCAGATCAAAAGTACCTTACTGCGACTACGCGTGGGTCAGTTGAAGTAATAAATCACCAAAAAGGCATAAAAGATCCATACGCTCCACGGTCCTCCGATGCCTTAGGATATCATTTTCGCGAAGCCACTAGGTCATCGCAGTACTACCCTAGTACCACGACGCGTAAATCTTCCCGATAGGATTTGAATTAGAAGAGAGGATAGGATCAGATACTAACATTAGTTGCTGTATTCTGGATAACAAGTTCGAAACAGGAGTCAAATCAAATGATGGATTTGCATTTAGTTGCATCCTTCATATGCCAAGGCGCAATAAACGCTTTATTAGATGAGAGATATCTGGATTTTCAAGAGAGCTATGGTCGAATAGTGCGTCATGGCTGCCGGAAATTGGCGGCGCGATGTCATGAACACGGTCCTATAAGCCTGGAAAGGTGGTTTGTGTAACAACTCAAGACGAACAGGGATCTCGATCCGTAGATCTCACGAAGAGGGACTCAAAAGTGTGAACGACTGTCAATTGTTATAACGAAGAGAATAAGCTACAGACAGAAGAAAAGAAGGAAAGCAGTGCTTTATATACAAGAGCGTGTACCTTTCAGGAGCGTCTCTTATCGCCACCCGTTGTTCACTTCGCTGTGAGCTGTATTGGGAATGTCTAAGCAAGGGAAAGTGTGAAAGTGATAATTATACGCCCAGTAAATTCTCCAAGATAGAGTTGATGAAGGTTGGTACTGCTCCCAACAGGGGGTAGATGGAGGAAAAAATTTCAGTGCAATCTCCACAGCATCGATGGCGCCAAATTGTCAAATGTTATTGCCTTTGCTCGCTATCATACAACAAGGATATATTCCCTGCCATCCAAAGCATCGCAAAACTCTTCCAAGCTGAACGAGGCTGCGCATACTACGCTGGACTATGGGAGACACCATGTTGTACCATTTTCTATGCACCATAAAGAAGGAACGGCAGGCTTGTTCCATATCGCGCGCCAAGTTTGTCGTGGGCGTCCAATTACTAACCAACAGATGCAGGCAGGCAAGCCATAGAATCAAGAGATCGGGAGATGTACTGGTCTGGCTCTTCGATGGCCACGGAAGAAAAGGCTTGTGTTATCTCTGTTTCGACCATACCGGTAGGTAGCGATCCATTAGGTGAAATCAACTCAGGGATGATGTCTGCGTGCGGCCGAGAAATTAGTCCTGGTTGAAACTATGAGCTTGATGGAACGATATTCGAGAGGGATAAGCGATCTGGAGCAGCCCTGTTGCTACCAGAGAGCATTGTCGCTTCAACGAACAGATGACATGACAAGCGAGATACTGAACATAACTCCACCTTACAAATGGCATTACGATTGTTCGGTTGACGGCGAATTGATTAAAGATACTCTACTTATGGGGATTGCCAATGATGAGACACGGTCTGCCTAACTTGCATTCTTGCCAGTAGACCCAGAGCGTCCCGACACTTTTAAAAGAGTGAGAATGGCAACGATAGAGCTGTCTTTGCTTAAGCGACGCCTTTCAGGAATGGGGAAGGAAATGGCGCTCACCACCATTTGACGCACCATGCATCCAGTGCTCTTCACCAACTACGCCGCAACCCATGGCTCCCACACGCATAAGAACCCACCAGTGTCCGCCCCACCTGTACCCTCCCCACCCTTCCCAGACCATTTCCCCGCCCCGCATTACCATACTCATCCATGTCCATGTGCGATGCTCGAATTCGCCGGTGCTCTCCCACGACAATCGACCCCATAGCACTGACCTCGCGAGCCTTCGCGCTCTTCGTGAACGGCGCCTCAGCTTGCCCAGAGGAAGAAGTACGGCAACAGAACGCTAGATGCCCTGCTGGAGCATCTAGCGTCAAATTCAAACGACACTTCCTGTGGATAGCGTTGGTTTGCCAGAATCTTGAAGATATTCCACAGTGGAGCGTGCTGAGGAAGTTAAATTACACGTTTCCCCCTATCCTGGACTCTCTTTACGGGCGGGTGGTGTAGCAGATAAGTGACTTAGAAGATGCTGATCTCTGTAAGCGGATACTGGCTTTGGTTGTAGCCATATACCAACCCATCACGATTAAAAAGCCCGCTTATATCGCTAAGGAGCTCAAGTACATAGCTGACAATATAGAATCAACCCACATGAGACCGAGCCATTACCATCTCCTCGACCAGCATGAGGGCCGGAAGCTAGTCCACAACCTCTCCTGGGTCCATATTATTCTCTGAAGACATTAAAAAAATACATATCCCGGCCTTTGTCTCGTAGAATGCACCCGTGGCAAACGTGATCCTTTAGCCGTATATCAAACCAACGCTCATTGCAGCGCGAACACTTCTCTATCCGTATTGTATCTATATACTGATGAAACCCTTGAATTAAGTCCCATCCGGTCGTAGGAAGGACTCCCCCGTTCGCGGGAGCAGGTTCTTGGAGGAGCAGGAGCTACGGACTGTAACGGAGGGGTTAGGATTCGTAGAGGCTGTGGTAGGTCTGGAAGGTCTGTCGCGAGTCGGTTTAAAAGTATCGTAGTTCTCCTTTCACCGCTTTCTACAAGGATAGCAAGATATAGTATCTTTTAGAAAGAAGGAGAGTGGGAGCTTTTGAGGGCAAATGTTGCAATACTTTGCATCCATTTTAAGCTACGGGTATAGTTTTAGAGAGCAGAAAGGAAAGAAAGGGATTTGTTTGACACCTCACGAGAAGATTATAAGGGAGTACTCGTAGAACGGCATGTATTACGAGAATACTAACCTAGAGAGAGAAGGAGAGAGTTGGCGGGAGGTATGCTCCCTTAATATACTAGGCGCAGTGGTCGATTTTGCGCGCCAACCACTTATTTACTCCCAACCGATCCCATTAAGAAGCTTCTCAACGAGATATATTCAATACGAGAAAAAGAAATTGCTGTTCTTTGAACTCGGCATACCCAACATACCTTATCTCAGGTCCAGCCAAAAATTTCATTTAATCTTGACCTCTGCTCTGGTGTCAAGGAGGCCGGGTACTTGACCGCACAAGTGACTATGAAATCACTCCTTTTATTGAAGCCTCAGGTAGAGGCAAGCCTAGGTTCGGGTACTTTTCACAAGATCCGGGTTGTGTCGGACCCTGCTTTTCGATGTTCAATTGCTTGCCGTCAATTGTAGTGATAGCACGCTTCCAACCACAGAGCGACTAACGAAAATCGAGTTCCACAGTTTGATGGAGATCGTCGCCATCTCTAGTGAATAGCGGATGAGGTTTCTACAATGAGATGGTGTCAGTAATTGCAGGGTGGCCATTCTGAATTTAAATACTGACTTCTTCAATGATAAAATGCAAATCTTGCCGCCCGGCTTCTTCTTGGTCGCCAACGCCTTTGAATTTGATCTTTGAGCCATTCTTAACGCCAGGTTTAATGTCCATCTCCAAGATTTTGTCTTGAGTTACCCTCTTTACGGTGGTTGGGTGAATGGCTTTCCTTTTGATCTTAAATTTTTTATGCGTACCTTTGAAGACCTCCCCAAGAGTTAACGGAAGGGGCCGTTCAATAGTCGCGGCCTCAGGAGTAGAGGCCGAGGAATGGGACCCCTTCTTCCCGTATCAGGTCCAAAATTGGCGAAGTCATCATTCGAACCATTAGTATTTTCCATGCCGGCCTGGCCACGAATAAATTCGGAAAATATTTCCTCCGGATTCGATAATGAAAACCCCCTACCAGACTCAGATCCAGTTGGAAACCCATAGGCACTCGATCTATCTGGGTCAGTGGGGATTGTATTCGTAGGTAGGTACCCATCAAATGATCCTGGTCTAGGAGGATAATTTGAGGCCTGTTTGTTTCCTGAGACAAAATATCTTGGATCACGAGTTGGAGTTGATGTACCTCGACTGGCCCTCGGGTCAATGGATCGATCGTCCCTTGGATCGATGTAACGCCTACCTATATGGTCGAGAAAACGATCATACCTCCGGTCAATATAAGGGTCAAGAGGTCGAGAGCGTAAGTTGTGAACACGGCTGGAGTCAAATATAGGATCCTTCTCAATCCAGTGGTCGGCCTGGAGGGGTTCTTCGAACACCCCGCTGCTATATGGCCTCCCCACGTCTGATGGGTCAGAGTCAGAGTAATCATCATCTGATGGCGGATCTTTTCGTGGCAAAGTTTGGTTCGCTTCATTTGACTTATAATCGCGGGAAGACTTATTATATTTTAACTCATGGTAGGATCTCTCGCGCCGCGGAGCACCGGAATAGTGGTTTTCTGCTGGTTGTGCCATTTCTGGCGGTTCATGTCGTACCCGATATTTAGGCTGCTCAACGTATTCCGATTCCGGCTTACCAGGACTGTCCGCCGAGGTTCTTGCCTGCCTGCGTCTGGTCTTAGTTTTATTTTCAGAATCACCACCAGTATTGAATTCATTACGAAAGTCTTGGTCACCACCGCTGTCATAGTTGAAGCCAACGGAAGCCGTCTTTGTCCCGTTTCCTGACTCCCCTGGAGCGGTGGCGGCGGTGGAGGCGAAGGTGGAGGTCCTTGATTAGAACTATATTGGCGTAGATTTGGTGGTGGGTCTGTTTTGCCCTCGTGGCGTGACCTTTTCTAGGTTGTGGAGAGTAGGGGCCGGGCCGTTCGAGTGTCTAAAATTGAACGAGTCTCCGCGATATTAATACCGATATTTGAGATCAAGTCCGATGGTAAAAAAGTATCGTCGCTAGAATCAGACATGTCAGATTTTTCGGTCTGTTGGGATGGAAAGTCTTGGTTGGACTTCTCTCCTTGATCCTCCTGAGCTGCCTCTTCTCGGGAGGGGCCTTTTGATCCGGGATGCCTACTTTCTTGCGAATCGAATGTCTCATCCCCTATAATTTCATCATCATCTTCTCCTTCGTCTTCCGCATCCTCGACGAAAGGTTGCAAGTTTTGATTTTTCGTTAAAGGTACACAGGAATGGGATTCTTCAAGTTCTGCGAGATGTTGCTAGTCTTTTGATTTTGAGGGCTAGATTTGCTGGCCTTTCCCTTTTCTGGTAACGGTTCTTCATGTAAACCTCCACTCTCGATAAGCCCTACCAATCTAGCTTTGATCCAGTGCTTATTGGCTTCGAGCTCCACCTTGGTAAAGCCATCATCAACTAGCTCGCTTTTCCATAAATTCCACTGTATTTCAGCTTCATCCTCGTCATTATCAGCCATCGTGAGAACAGTCTCCTCTCTTCTTCCAGCCCTCACGTCCTCAATCAATTGATCCAGCTTCTTCCCAATCCGACCTAAAGATCTGGTACTTAGAGTCGTCAAGAATAGAGCCAATGATGAAGAATGGCTCATGATTTCTTCCCTTATTTCCGCCACGTTCTCCTTGCCCCATCTTAACCTGTCCTAGGCTCGCTTGCTTCCCGTCCCCAAGGACTTGTATTTTATGAGGAGCTTGTTCAACTGTTGAAGAACCCCATTGCAGTTGTGCACCAGTACGCCCAGCTCTTTCTTTTTCCCAGCGCCGGTTCGATTAAATATTGAATCTGGGTTTTGGATTTCATCTTCAAGTTCTTTTATCGTGGCGTGGAGCGAAATGACTATCGTAGAAAAGGCATTAGCATGCCACTTCTACGAGAGGATGTGCGACCCTGGCAAATGATTTACCTTCATGAGAGACCTCTGCAAATGCCTCACCGGCTCCTTTGCCTACAATTTCACTGCAATCAGTTCTGTTCTCCACAGTGACCTGACCTCTGAATGGCGCTTACATGATTTGTATACCGACTATGCGAACTGGCCCACAACAAAGATATCTCCAATGGAGAAGCCAAAGGACATTGAGGCGGCGGTGGTATATACACAGTCTGCTGGACTTGCTCCCTCAACAGGAATCCGTCAGATATCGACGGAAGCTTGCAATGCTGTGAGGCTTAGCTCAGCACGCTCAGGCTCTCTAGCTGGGTAGAAGTCGAGACGCAAAAAAGAAGTTTATGGGCAGCTAATCGTGTCTTAATCGGCTCTACTGGCGCACGAGCATTCCGCCAACTGTTTACTAGCTACTATACGCGTGACGGCACCATATCCTTTGCACTCGTTGCAAGGATAATTAACTCGTACGCGACCCCACCAACTGCATCTATTGCATCCATTACCATTGCATTGTTGGCAAGTCTCTTCGGCGGTTTTACTGATGAAGTTTGGCTCCCCCCAACACGTTGGACAAGCCTTTGGCTTGGGCATCACATCCTGCTTCCACACCTCTCCTGTTCCTCTGCAAAGCTCACAAGTTGGATTTGAATGGGCCTTGCGCTGGTCAGCGCCGCTTCCAAAGCTACCGCCTGAGTCGTCTCCGGAGCTGTCTGAATGATTTCTGGAGGAAAGCTCGGAGCTAGAGCCAGACTCGTGATGCGAGCCGCCGCCGTCCCTGTTTTCTCGATAGTGACGTCGACAGTGGTGGTGGCGG
The DNA here is from genome assembly GCA_021307315.1 of Bisporella sp. PMI_857. Classification (NCBI taxonomy): domain Eukaryota; kingdom Fungi; phylum Ascomycota; class Leotiomycetes; order Helotiales; family Helotiaceae; genus Bisporella; species Bisporella sp. PMI_857. Next base: position 45,775 of record JAJSPD010000109.1, on the reverse strand, counting down.
TATTCTCTTCGCTAGTCTCTGGAGCTCATTGTATGCCGTAGAACACGAAGGATTAATATATGACTCTCATGGGCAGCAATATCGGCTTACATGGGTAAAGGTTGTTATTCATTATGAGACTTGGAACTGATGAAGCTTGGAGGACTGGTGAAGCTTGGAGGACTGATGAGAGCTCGGGCGTGTAGGTCTCCTTTATATCCTCACGAAGGTTATACAACACACACTCTATCCTAACACCCCTAGCTGAACATCAACTGCATTGTGACTGCTACACCCAAACAAACGGCTTTTAGTCTCACCATCATAAATAATTCCAGCCCAAGCAACTGTGTGTTCCTGTAATAGTCGCATACGGCGCGTATAGGCGCAGCTGCTCTTTAGACTCCCCCCAGCCATAAGCAGGCTAACGTCTTACATTAGTAATATAATTTCTATATCGAAAAAAGCAATATTTTGGAACGCCCCTTGCCTTTTGCCTAGCTGCCGCTTGTCTGGAGGCCTAGGGTTCCCACCACCGACCTGTTTGCTTGCGATTAGCACCCAGTCAGGCCTACGGTTCTTTTTATCCGAGGGAAGTGCAATGCGAGGTTTAATAGGCAAATAGATTGGTGATATGGCTTGATTAAGATGTGAGCCGGATAAGGCATTGGGGAAGGGTAAGTATCATCGCCAACGCAGCTAGCCATCATGAACACAAAGACGTTCGGCATGGCTAGTCGCACACGTTCTCTCACATTCCACGCCGCACTCTTCACATAGGGTCACCGCTTATAAGTGTAGGAGGCGTTTTTCAATGAAAGTAGAAATATTGGAATTCTTCTGGTGCCATATACGAGTAACCCAGGCAGTTTTACCTTTCCGTACAATCTTTGGGTTTCTCTCCCTTCCCTGGACCGGTTTGAGCTGGAACCAACGTAATTATCCCGCGAGCAACTGGGCTTTCAAACTTGTCATATATAGCTTTGAGTGACTTGAACTTTAGCCAAAGCGCAGACTCGAGATTGCGTTCCAGCCATGCCAAATGTTCCATATTCTCCTTTAAGAAGTCAAAAGTTTGACTTAAAATCCTTATATTATAGCGAAGTTTTGCACAGATATCTTCGCGTCTCTGAACAGCATCAAGCTGGCACCGCGGTCTCGCTATGGGTGTAGGGGGTGTAAATGGGTATGTTTTCAATTTCTTTTGTATACGAGATGGAAGCTCTTGGATAACGCGTATGCTTTGTTATGTTAGTTAAGCAACAAAATGATATTTAGAGCATTTGCAGTGAGGTACCTGTCCACCGATACCATAGTATTGGTACCTTATCATCATTACTATCGGGGGATTGACCATAGTCAAGAACAAAGTAGTAAGCGCGGTTGTCGAAATCAAACTCAGCATTATATGATTCAAAACGATCGCCTTTTTTAAAATCACATCCCCAGTGGTATTGGCTGATAAAGTTTTGTAAGAGTCTGATCCTTTCAATAAAACTGTTGCCAGGCACAAGATGAGTTGCGGTAGATACTAGTATACGGACGGGTGCTTTTCGATTTTCTCGAAAATATGCTACGCCCATTGGCACATCAACTGTGTGGTCGACACTGTCTTGTTTTTCCATGGTTGTGGTTGGGAGGAAGAAGTTAGGCTGGGAACTTGTGGTTGACAGTTAGAGCACAGAGGCCAAGAGCAAAATTTGGTCGAAACCGAGTTCGGCACCACTCGAAGGTCAGTAACGGTATGACTTAGTGCATTTGTTTGCTATGAGTTTTGAGGGAATCTGTATTAAAATGATATCTTTATCTTCCTTTACCAATTTTTTCTTACCAATATCGAAATAACAAATGTAATAATATTACGAAATTACTAAATAACAGTCCTGCTTTAGTTACCATATAGGCCAATAAATCTCGTGATACCGAAGACGGATACGCTAGCTGAACACACCCTCAGCTTCCCCGTGGGATTCTATCTACGAACCTGGCATTAAAGGTCTGTACATTCAAGCTTCAACCTCTAATTAGGTAAACCAAGAATCGCTCTAGGCGCAAGTCATAGCTACTGCTGTTGGAAATCTATTAGACAGCGTCAGGAATGATAAAATAGCCTCTCCTGCTAAGCTCGCCTTTACTACCCCCAACGAAAGATGAAGACTTGTCTAGCAGCAAGGGGATAACTTCCAGTCAAATTTGTGTAATTGCCGCATTACCTGCTATAAATGGGGCTGCTCCCAGTGGTTGCCAACAAACTTGTGGCATTCGTTCTATAGGCCACCATACCGACTGCATCTGTCGCACCTACCGTATCCATCACGCCTCACCGAGCTAGTACAGCTATAGGACATCGGACTCAAACTGATTCGTAGCCTGATTACTGGGCATTTTTCCAGTCAATTGATTTATGGCGACAACGACAGTACTGTCTATGTAACAATATCCATTCCTTCGGAGAATAATTCAAAGGGAAAGGTGGTCAATGATGGTTTGCTGGCCCCGCAAAGCTTTAGGTATTAGTTCCAGGTATATAATATGGCCAAATCTTTACTCGCCGGTATTTTTTCTGTAAAGTTTTCAACACCTCCTCCGTTTACGCCTTCTCAACAACAACACATTTATTCAAGCACCGAATCCGTTGCTATACTCGAGCAACATGTCAAGTCCCTTCGGCAGTTAAGTTCGATATATGCTCTATCTCAGATTCGGCACTAATGTGTTTTATTTACTAAATATTTTATTATCAGGACCCATCAGGTACAGCGTCATGAGTACGAAGACAGTGAATTCAGAGCTCTTTCCCTCCTTGGCTTAGTATCCTCGACAAGTGCTATCCCGCAACCCGGCCCTTTCGCTCGACCTTGACATATCGCATGATATTCAGCCTTTGCATCACAGCCTTGCATATGCAGGCTTCTCCACCTAATTAATATTTAGCGGCTTTTTGGGTCCCAGGTCCAAGCTGGCTATTCTTAGGATTCCCTCCCGAAGAAGCCAAGTTGGTCCTTGAGGAGCTAGGAGCCAGTGCCTAGAGCCTGGGCAAGTCGACCAAGTGCGGTCCAGCGAACGGCCGGCGATCGTTCCTTTGATATTCGATAGTAATGTATCGTATGCTCGAGCAAAGGCGTGGGCGAGGAGGATTGCGTTCGTGACGTTGCATCTAGGTTGCCACAGCCACCCGCCCGCCCCCGCCCCGGACAGGCTCGTAAGCGCGTCTTGATAGCCAGCCAACAAAGTGGGGTTTCATACGATTGAAGAACTTCAAGTGGCTCCATGCACCCCAAGCCATTCTCTCTCCACTATCCTCCCCTAAATAGAGGTTAAAGTATGGGTCTTATGGATACAGCCAAGCTTTTGCTGACTAGGCGTTTAACCATTCAGATTCCTTTGTTGTGTTTTTTATCAAGAGTTTGATTTCACTTCTCCATTGCTGCAGGCTCGTGTAAAAGGGAGAACCCCACCTTTCAAAAGCTTTGCAAAGGAGCCGCAAGGATCTCTGGCCATTCATAAGTCTACTTTGGGCCATACAACTCCGCTGGCCCCATCCTTCAACCTCTATTTAGGGGAGGATAGTAGGGAGCCGTGCCATGGAGAGTTCCGAGGTTGCAGAATGGCGTAGAGGAATGAGATTGCGGCGGAGAGGTGAGGAAAAGTAATTTTAAGGAGCTAGAAGTTACAGGACTTTTGCGAAACAAGTATGATGGAACGAAAGTCTCTTTTTTTAGAATTTTCCCTAAATTCCTTCAATAATTCGAATCCTTTACCCTTTTTAAATGGTTTCCTTCAAGTTTACCCGCGATCCTTCTGACAGCATATACAAAGCATTAAAAATTATTATTCTATTTATAAACCAAACACTTCATAGAAATAGTATATAAAGTCGCTGTTCTGCCGGTGACTTGAAAAAAACCAGAACATTATCAACTCATCTAACCAGCAATCACAATCTAACAGATCAAACTCTTTTCTTACATCAATTTCATTTACAACACACAACCAACATACAAAAAACAAAGCTATCAAAATGCAATTCAAGACTGTTGTTCTCAGCTGCTTTTTGGTGGCCGCCAGCCTCACTTCAGCTCTTCCGCAAAGCATTGAGTCTCAAATTGAAGCTCGCGAAGCTACCACCGAGGTTTTCTCTAGAGGTTTGGTAAGTTTATCCTTCACCGGCTTTGCAGCCGCTGAAACATTCATTGATTCATTACCTTGTTTGCTCATTCTTCCCGTAGGGTGGATGTAAAAGGAATGGGGATTGCAAGCCTGGGGAGTTTTGCAGGTTCAAGAATTACGAAGACAAGAAGGGCAAGTGCGTCAAAGCGTAAATAGAGAGATGTCTGTACGTGGCAGAGCAGATGAGGTGGGCCGTAGAAAGAAGGTGGCAGTTTGAAAAGGCGTTATGGCGTTCAATTTAGATCTTTATGGTTAGGACAAGGATTACATTGAGAAAAGCATAGCGGAAATGAAGTTGTGCCTATTTTTCTACGTTGCGGTCTTCTTGCATCCCCCCCCCTTTTTGGGGGGGAATTTGTATATCGAAAAGTCCTTTTTACTTTTTGTTTTTTTGTTTACTTGAGCTAAAGTGAACATGTATAAAATATAACAACAATTCCTGATTCCTATAATTTTGTTAACATGTTTATGTCAGATACTTGTTAAAAAGTTACTAATTGTTTTTAAAAAATTTTGTAATATATAGAGGTGTTAAATTATATATGCTAAATATAGCATACAAAAGTTTAATCTATATAGTTTAATTGATTAGAGAAGTTCTGCTAGCGAAAAACACTGCCGCTACGCCACTAGTAGTATTGCTAATTTACTCCAAGTTTGTTTCTGTTACAGCAGCTTGCAATCCGCGTGTTCACCAGAGAGGTAGCTGACTTAATGCATTGAGCTCTAGCACGTGCTCTTAGGATCGGAAATTTGGTGCGGATATTTGCACACCCCACAACATATAAACTAGGAATTTGCACTAACCCAAAGTTGCATCCCATCCTAAATTAATAGCATAGAACAACTTCATGCTTGCAACACTTTTATCGAAAGTAGTATTTATATTGAATTGTCGAAGCGAAATAAATTGCCTTTCTTCAACAATAACAACAACAACAACAAGAAGAAGAAGAAACCGGCTGCAGATATCACCCCACATTTTCCGAGCTCTTGGAGCACGTGCCAGCGATCACCAATTCGGCTGACGGAAGGTAGATTCATCCACTCTGTGCCTCCCGCGATCCCTCCGTCACCATTGACGAATGATCTTTCACAAGACACAATGCGACTCTTGGAACGTAGTCATGATTGCGAGTTTCGCCTGACTGAAGACCTAGTCGGCGATCATATCCCCGCGTATGCCATACTTTCACACACGTGGGGACCAGATACCGAAGAGGTCACCTTCAAGGACTTGGTAGGCGGGACTGGTAAGGACAAGGCTGGCTATGACAAGATCAGGTTCTGCTCAGAACAAGCGAGACGTGACGGCTTACGATACTTTTGGGTCGACACTTGCTGCATCGACAAATCGAATAGCAACGAACTCTCAGAGGCTATAAATTCTATGTTCCGCTGGTACCGCGATGCGGCTCGATGCTATGTGTACCTATCAAATATTTCAATCACTAACCATGAGCTGGACAGCGAACAGTGCGAACTCCTGTGGGAGTCGAATTTTCGAGCGAGCAGATGGTTTACTAGAGGCTGGACGCTCCAAGAGCTTCTTGCCCCAGTATCCGTCAAGTTCTTCACGCGTGAAGGCCAGCTACTTGGTGACAAAAGATCTCTAGAGCAACAGATTCACGAAATAACAGGGATTGCCGTTCCGGCGTTGCGGGGAACGCCGCTCTCTCAGTTCGGCGTTGACGAGCGATTGAAATGGGCGGAGAAGCGCCAGACCACACGCAAGGAAGACTGGGCATACTGTCTTCTGGGCATTTTCGGTGTCTTCATGCCGCCGATATACGGCGAGGGAAAGGAAAATGCGATTCGCCGGCTCAAAAAGGAGATTGGCGAGGCTTTAATTCGCGAAGATGCGTCTGAATATCAAAGAGGTACATCGCCCATGCCTTGATTTTGCCTTTGCTAAACGATCAGAAACGCTGACGCACCAGGTACTGTCAGAGCATGTCGAGAGTATGCAGGCTACACGATCTACATCTACGGTGTACGCACCATCGTGGAATTTCAATTGGATTAATTGACCTGATATCTGGCTAGGAAGAGGCTCGATGCATTGGAACAAAAGGTCGATAGCATCGCTACTCATACCCCTACCTTGCCCAGTCGCGGGCAGCACAAGCGTGAGTCTAAGCCGGCATGGTCCACCAATCTACTAACGGCCACTCCAGGGTCGATCTGGAAGGATGGCTTCAACCATGGGTTCCATCTCGATAAGGTTCCATTGATCAATTGCTTCGTGGGCCGTCAAGAATTTATCACAGACATGGAACTCTGTCTGCTTTCAGACTTAGAGCTATCGCGCCGAAAGACCTATGTAATATGTGGTCTCGGTGGAATGGGTAAGACCCAGCTTGCTGTTGAGTTCGCTCGGCGCCACAAGACAACCTTCTCATCCATTTTCTTTATCGACGGCTCGAGCAAAGATGCCTTGCTCCAGAGTTTCCTGCAGGTCTTTCGACGAGTCGCCATAAGCGATGCCGATGATGCAAAGTCGCACTCCGAAAGAGATGGTGTTACAAACTTGACGCCGGATGGAATCACAGCCAAGACCTTGGAATGGTTTTCACTCGAAGGGAACGAGAGATGGTTGTTGATATATGATAATGTTGACCTCGAGCCGACCGATCTGGGAGGTTTCGCATTGGACGCCTTCTTCCCAGCAAAGGACTGCGGCTTCATCATTGTCACGACCCGCTTGGCGTCTCTTCCTATAGCTGCAACGGTGAAGCATCTTAAGGAACTAGACGAAATACAATCAATTGAGCTTCTTACCAGAGCGTCGACAGCGGGAAATGTAATGAAAGCCGTGACGTATCTCGGTAGCAGACTAGGGTCTCAAGGTATGCCCATATTAAACATATTAAGCAGCGCTAACTCTGAGTTTTACAAAGCCACGATGGAACTCAAGCTTGTCGAAGATCTGGGCGGCTTACCTCTAGCCATATCTCAGGCGGGAAAGCTCATGAAGTCACTACGAGTCGACGTCGAAGAGTACATTGAGCTATACAAGAACTCAAAGCGCAAGGTCATCGACATGCTTCCACCAGAAGCACTGCCTAATGACCCGGAGCGCGCGAGCATACGCACAACGTGGACTACGTCCGTTAATATCCTAAAGCAGCGTATGGCCAACGAACACAATACAGGACCACACCGTTGTGCGTACCAACTGCTCCATCTGTTCGCATATTTTGATCCTCTTGATCTTGACTACGAGCTTCTGAAGAACACAAGGCTCGTGAACAAAGCCCCGGCTTGGATTTCAAAAGTCTTCAAGTCCAAGCTGGATTTTTACTCCACTGCCAGGATCCTGCTGGACCTGTCACTAATCGACAAGACGAACAATAGCGGTGTGTATTCCATGCACCGGGTTGTATTTGACTGGCTCTGTATATATGAGGCATATGAAACCGATGCAGAGTTGCTTAATGCCGCCGCTTCGGCCATAGCGTGGGCCTGTCCCATCTTGTATGCGCCATTACAGTGGGCCGAAAGCCAGCAGAGACTTATCCTCCACGCGAACGTCCTCAGCCAGCGACTCCAAGGGCGCGGTCCTCTAGTCCGACCTGTCTGGTGCGATCAGTTGAGCGAGGCAGATCTGGGGCCGGCGGCGGACCTTTGGGAATGCGACATAGATACCCTCCGTCACGCCCAGGTGTACCAACCTATAGGGGATATCGCCCGACTACTCGGATCGGGAGGCAGGCCACAAGAGGCAATGGCCCTCATCGAAGACTCGATCGCGCATACGATGGAGTCCACACCTGGGCGGGGCATGGCATACTACACACTCCTTTACGAGAAGGCTTTGATGTTACAGGATCTATCGCTCGCCCCGGACGCAAACACGGCCCTGCTCGAAACCCTCGACGGCTTCCGGCGCCTGCAAAACCCGTTTTGGATTGTGTGCGCGCAGGTCCTCCGGGGGACGCAGGAGCCCGATGCAGAGGCATCGATCCGGTGGTTCCAGGACGCGCTCGCCACAGCCCGGGCCGCCCGCCTCTGCATCTTCTATGCCCCAACGTGGATCGCCTTCGAGAATATCGACCGCACCCTCCAATGGGAGCTCTACGATCCACAGATGCGCCGAGTGCATCTCGAGAGTGTCAAGGAGGAAGCGGAAAGAAGAGGATATGACCTCCGCAACGCACAGACGGCGCTCTGCAACCTGGCGTTCACGTACACCGAGCTCGGCGTGAGCCGCGAGGCCGAGTCGCTATATCTGAAGCTCTTTGAGTGGCAGGTCCGACGCTACGGCTCGAACGCTATTGAGGTTATCTCGCGTGTGCAGGACCTCGCCTGGTTCTTCTTCAATCAGGGACGGACTGAGTCGATTGAGTACGACGCGGAGTGCCTGCGCCTTGTCGAGCTGCACCATAGCCCGGCGTCCCATGATGCGGGGATGGCGCACTATTTCCTTGGGGAGAGTTACGAAAAGCACGGCCAGCTCGTGGAGGCAAGGGGACATTTTGAAAGTGCTTGGGAGATTAACCGGGTTACCAGGGGGCTGGCGATGGAGAAGGCGGTCTTGGACGGGCTCGTGCGGGTCTGTGGCGCACTGGAGGACAAGGAAGGCATGGAAAAGTATCAGGCTTTGCGACATGCTTCTTCTAGGAAGAAGAAAGGATTGCATCATGACACAGAAGTCGGCGGTGGATCCACTTCTAGACGGTCGGTTACACTTTACGGAGACCCTTAAGGTTCGCCCGCCAGAAGACAGAAAGGTTACAGTCTCCGCATAGGTTGGATGATCAACCTCATCATCTGGGCTCACCTTAATTTGGATTTAACAGCCGTTATCACTAGCGTTCCATCAGGCGGCAATTCTTTGGTGACAACAGAGAGGCCGATGTCTTCATGTCATTGCCGCAGGAGATATACGCGCTTCAATACCCTGAAAATAGTGAGAACCTGCACTAGATAATTTCGACTTGATGGAAATGGCGTGAGCATTTTATTGGTCAACGAACAAGAAGATGAATATGAAACATTAAGCACACAGGTACAAGACCGCCACTCATTGTCCTAGAACCATTTGCTCAACTCAAACCCGCCATCCGAGGTGTGAATCAGCCCATCATATCCATAGACAAGTAGAGTGACATTGCTATGATGTGCTTCAAACTAAAAAACAAATAGTAAAGGCTATTAAGCATCACTTGATTAAAAGTACTATTTGCATATAGCAGAATATCTTTAACGTCCACCCATTTGTGCAGAATATATCAAGGTCCGGAGCTAGTGGTCGAATGTAGTTATGCCAATAAGCATGTATTTCAGAGAAATTTTAACGCCGGTAAAGACTCACATGCAGAAGTTGATCGACGAGCCTCCATCAAGTACCACTACTGTTTTAACAAAGTACTCTCGATTTGCAGTAGCAGGCGATCGCTGGGACTGATAACCTGACATAACCTTGCTTTTCCCCTTCAGATGCTTGGAGCATGATATTAGAGTGCTGGCAGCAGGATTCTCTCGATTATTTATTCCATCTTCAATCACTATAATTGAGGTTGATGGATCAGCTTTCGCTATCCGTCCAGCTATGATACACCCAGAAGTCCCACCTTTACCAAAGATTAGCCTAGCCTTGGGCATATACATAAAAACTGATGTGTTACCGCCAACCACAATCACATCCACCTTTCCCACTACGATATCTTGTACCTTTTTGTATCTTGGTATAGTTTGACTCGTCATATGTCCCGTGTCGAAGAAGAACGACGTTTGTAAAGGTATTTAGCGCGAAAAGTTATACTAATAATTACCCGACTAAGTCCGTGCACCCCCATTTGGATACCCCCCCCATTTGGATACCCCGCTTAGCTAGACCGCTACTTCAACAAAAAAATCAGTTATTAATTTAATTCTAATCACTATTACTTAATTTTTGAATCCATTAATCTTCAAGTGATAATGCGTCAATACACCGAACAGGATCTGCTTGCGGCTTTTAATGACGTCGGAAATGGCAAGTCAGTGAAGTTAGCTAGCAAAAAATAAAGTATTTCTTTAACTACTTTGTAGAATCGCAACAACGGTAGTCAGAGTTATACTATTGCAGCCGAAAGTCAACAGAAGTTTTTTCTTAATTAAAAAGAAAACTTAACTAAGTAAGTACTAGCCCAAAAAGCGCTAGGTTCCCTTTTAACTTATAGTTGTCACGGCCCTGGCCCTATCTCGAGCTTGGCGCCAGACACTGCAGAGCTCGGTAGAGCTTGGCCCCTGCTACCACAGGGCTCGGCAACCCAGAGCTTGGCGACCGATGCTACAGGGCTCGCTTACGCTGGCCCCTGGCCAGCTTCCTGTATATAAAGCACTGTTCTCCTTCCCTTCTTCTGCCTGTAGCTTGTTCTTTTAGTTATAACAATTGATAGTTGTTCACACTTTTGAGTCCTTCTACCTAGATCTACGGATCGAGATCCCTGTTCGGCTTGAGTTGTTACATTAGAACAAGCTTTACAAACTTTCCGGAAACGAAGCTTAACAATATCCCTTTTTTTTGTATTGAACCAGAACCGTAACGACAACTTCACGACGCTATAAACGAAGTCTGTAAAGATATAAGTCAAAGTTAAAACTTGTATACACTACTAACGTTAGCTCTCAGCACATACTAGTTGAGCCTGTTCCTTTTAATTAGTCGAATCGAGCTACTATTACTACTTTTCTTTATTCTTGAATTCTACTTTACGACAACATACTTACAACAACTGCAAAAAAGAAGCTCGTCGGAAAAAGACAAAAAACGCTTTCTAGACTCCTTTCGACAAAAAGTACTCTTTTGGTTCAACTGAACGACTGTACTACTCTTAAAGCAACGTCGTCAACTGCTGCTTCTAAGAAAACGAGTCGGTCGTCAGCTAACAAAAAGCTTAACGCAGACACACGAAGTCAATTGAATCAACAAGTGGCTAATGCTTTAAAGATCCCTGTTTAACTTTCAGACAGCCAGTTCCGTATGTTACTAAAACGGTTAGCGGCTACGAAGCCAAGCAACGTAGTTCTTTCAGTAAAGAAACTTTCAACTCCTCGGTCATTTCGAAACGAAGAAAATGACCCAGACGCGTTACTATCGAACAGCTTTTTTTCAGGTAGCAACTATAAGTCTTATAGGTCTAAGCCTAATAAGCGGCACAAGTCTCGGCCATACTCAAAAAAGCTTTCTCCGAAGCACCGAAACCTAGACTCTCTAGACGACGGCACATCGTTTACGTACACTGCTTAGAAATCTTTATTACGAAAAAAGCTTAAAACAAATGCGGACTAGTAGCTTACGGAACAGGAACGGATCGATTACGTGTTTAGCTGTACTACAGAAAAAGCACAACGTTACTTATCGCCTCGGCATAACGAAAATAGCTTAAAACCTTAGCTTTCTGTCAACGAAATGCTAGCTTACTTGAACACAATTTTTCGGAACTATTTTAAAGCCGAAAAAGCCGAGAACCAGTTTTACGCTCTAAAACAACAAGCTGCACAAAATTTCAATGATTTCTATACTGAGTTTGTTCGCTTAGCGGCAGTAAAGCGAGTTCCTTCTTCGACCTAAAAAAGCCATTTGTAGAAAAAGCTAAATAAAGAATTCCAGAACCGACTTTTGTTTACACACCGCCAGCACTCTACGTACCAGGAACTAGTACATAAATGTCAACGGTTAAGTATTGACTTGCAAAAATACTATCGGCAATTTCCATTTGCACCAGCTCGACAAGCTAAGTTAAATCCTTTGTCGGCTTTTAAACGCCAGAGACTCTTTTTAGCTCTACAAGCTTCCAGACCCTTTCCGCCACGTATTGCTTCAGGACCAGCTACAGCGTTCCGCAATAGCACCCTAAGCTTAGTTACAGGCCGCGACAGCACTTCCAGTCCGGCTCGTAGCCCAGCTCCGGATCCTTCTCAAAACACTTGCTACAACTGTGGCGAAACGGGACATTTCGCAAAAGTTTGCTCAAAGCTTCGAGTAATACCTAAAATTCAAGAAATTGAACAAAAAAACGCTTCAGACAACGAAACACAGAATAAAGCCGATTCAAACGAGTCGAAAAACGAACAGCCCTAAACTAAGGCTCCTTTTTTAGAGCTCAAGTATTCGATCTTCAGCAGATTGATTTAAGTTCACTAATAGCCGGCAATTCTTTTACTGTAACATACACTTTTTACAAAAATAGTATTGCAGTACAAACTAAAACGTTAAGTGACACCGGAGCTAGTAGTTACGTTTTCATTGACACTCGTTTTGCATTAAACTTTTGCCGCATTCTCGAATTGAAGCCTAAACGGCTTCCTTATTTTATTTATCCGAAAAGATATAATGGTAAAAAAGGATCTTTTATCTCTCAATACCTCTTGTTTAATATTGAGATTAATAGCCGACAGATTTACAACTTTCCTTTACTTATTTTAGAGCTAAGCTCTTATAATATGATTCTCGGACGCAATTTCTTTGATTATTTTCGTATTTTAATTAATGTTCACTACCAGCAACTGCGATAGCCTTCGGAATTTTCACCAGCATATACCTATTCCAGAACTATAGCTACGTATACACGAAACGGTGTTCGACCTCAGAAAGTTCAAATACAGCACCAACAAAACATGCTACGCCGAAACAAAGCGATCGCCAGAAACGACAAAAAACGCTTGGACGGCATTCAGATCAAAACCCTGACAGTAAACCTAGCTCAGGCTCTGCCAAAGAAAGACTGTTTGCACGTTCAGGCTGTACAGGCTGTTCAGCATCCAGTCGTTCAAGCTACACAAGCCGTTCAGCAGTTGAACGTTCAGCAAAACAGCAAGCAGCCTACGCTCGGAAAGTCGAGCTCTGCTACAGCTAGTCAGAAGCTCACTCGAGCTAGCGCTCACGGGCCAACCTGGGCTCGAGAAACCAGCAAGAGCCTGAAAATCATGGCTAACGAGCTTTCTCGCCCTTACGACTACAGGAGTGCTCAGGAGCTTCGGCCAGGGGACCTCGCTAAAACAGGGGGAAATAGCCGGCTTGGCCGGCGTGCACACTTAGATATCAAAATGATTTCCAGTAATGGGTTTATGCTAAACGCTCGACAGCAAGGAATTGAGTTATTTTCAATCACTTTAGACGGCTTAGACCGGATGATCGAAGATCGGAAGCAAGAACAGCAGCCTGTTAAGCCGGAAGAATTCCTGAAAAACAAAGTCCTTAGTACTTACTACAGTCGCTTAGCTTTTTTCTCAAAACAAGAGTCAAATACTCTAGCTCCACACCGAAGCATTGACTACAAAATCGAGCTTACAGAAAACAACACTTTGAGGTTTTGCCATTTGAACAAGCATTCAATTGAAGAACTTAAAACTATGCGAGACTACTTGACAGCCAATTTGCAAAAAAGATTTGTCGTTACTAGCAAAGCTCTTTTTGCATTACTTGTCTTGTTTGCACAAAAGTCGAACGGCTTACTTCGTTTTTGTGTCGACTACCGGAAACTGAATTCGTTGACCAAAAAAAACCGGTATCTTTTGCTATTGATTAACGAAACGCTAGCTAGACTAAGCAAAGCTAAAGTTTTTACAAAGCTAAATATTCGCCAAGCATTCTACCGGATCCGGATTTCTCCCGAATCTGAAAAGCTCACAGCGTTTCGCACTCGCTATAGTTTGTTCCAGTACAAAGTTCTGCTTTTTGGCCTTACTAATAAGCCGGCTACTTTTCAAATTATATTAACAACACTTTTCGGGATTTGTTGGATGTGATTTGCACAACATATCTTGACGACATTTTGATTTACTCTGAAAACGAGCTACAGCATAAAGCACACGTAAAGCAAGTAATCGACCGATTGCAAACTGCCGGCTTACAAGCCGACATCAAAAAGTGTGAATTCAGTGTAAAGCGAACAAAATACTTGGGATTTATTATTTCAACTAACAGCATTCAAGTAAACCCCGACAAAATACAAATGATCAAAAACTAAGAACCTTTTAAAACAGTTAAAAAAGTTCAATCTTTTCTAGGATTTTGCAATTTCTACAAAAGGTTTATTCGAAGCTACAGCCAAATAGCGGCACCGCTGACCCAGTTAACTCGTGCCGATTATAAGTTTGTTTTTGACAGCAAGTGCACTCAGGCATTTAACAAGCTTAAAGCTATGCTAATAAGTGCTCCGTTGTTGGCTCACTATAACCTAAACAGCCAGTGTATACTTGAAACAGACGCTTTCGACACAGTAGTAGCAGCCGTGTTTTCTCAGAAAAAACTTAACGGCGAGTAGCACTCTGTAAAGTATTTCTCCAAGACTATAGCTCCTGCAGAAACTAATTACCCAATCTACAACAAAGAAATGCTAGCTATTGTCAAAGCTTTGCAGTATTAGCGTGCCGAGCTCGAAAGCACTAAAAATCACATCGAAATAATTACGGACCATAAAGCCTTAGAATATTTCATGTTTAGCAAGCTGCTGTTAGCCAAACAAGCTCGCTGGGCTGAGATTTTCTTTCGATACCATTTTAAAATATTTTACAAGCTAGGCAAACACAACAAAGCCGACCCTTTAACACGGCAAAACTAGACCAAAAGCTTGGACTAAGCAAAGCGAAATAATCGAAACTAGGCTTTTTTATCTCCAGCACAGCTTGATTACCGGATTCTACAAAAGCTCGAAATAAACCGTATAGCCTTATTTTTGTCGCTAATCGAAAAGCAGCTGAACTTGATAAACGAAATCCTCCAAGCAAATCGGACTGCTCTAAATCTAGACTATGCCCGAAAGCTAAGTCAAAAAAGCAAAAAAAGCTACAGTTTAGAAAACGAGTTGCTAAAAAAAAAAAGCCGTTTTGTAGTAGCCGAATTAGCCCGTACAGCTTTAATCACAGCATCACACTGTAGCTTATCGACAGCTCACCCAGGCCAAAACAAGACTAAAAAGCTAATCAAAAAGCGGTACTACTAGCTTAGAATAAACGACGATATTAAGCGTTTCGTCAGCAATTGCCACGCTTGCCGTAAGTCTAAAGTTCCTAAAAACAAAACCCCAGAACTTTTGCATTCACTGCCAATACCGGACCGGCCCTAGCAGCACATATCGGTGGATTTCAAAAACATGCTTTCTGACCGAAAAAGCATAAACATAGTTTGTGTGTTTATAAACAAGTTAAGCAAGCGCCCTATCTCGATTCTTTGCAACAAAACAGTCGACGCTAGGACTATAGCTCAGCTGTACTTAGTGCATATTCATAAGTATTATAGTCCTGCTACTACTATAGTGTCAAATCGAAAACTACAGTTTGTTTCCGCGTTCTGGAATAAATTCTGCCGGCTACTAAGCACAAAGCTCAAGCTTTCGACAACATACTACTCTCAGACAGACGGCCAAACTAAAAACGCTAACTAGTAAATCGACTAGCGCTTTCGCTCTTTTGCCAATGCTTTTCAAGACAACTAGTCTACTTTGATTCATGCGGTAAACTACGCGGCAGCCACTTTGCTACATCACTCAACAAAACTGTTTTCTTTTATAATCGAACTAAAGTACCAGCTTCGAATAAAAATAAACTAAGTCCGCCCTAAAAACCTTGTTCCGGTTTTACAGCACGTTAAAAAAGCCCGGAAAAATGCTTAAGCCTATATCGAAAAAATCCACAAAGCTTGAAAATAAGCTAAAGCTAGAATAGCTAAAGCCTAAAAGCAACAAGCAACACAAGCCAACAAGCACCGCCGGCCAGTCGATTTTAAAGTCAAAAACAAAGTATAAATTTCGACAAAAAACTAAACTAATAAACAGCCAAGCCGAAAGCTAAGCTACCAGAATAAAAGCCTATATAAAATTATCGAACAAATAAGTCACTCGTATCGCTTAAAACTTCCAGAAAAAAATCAGCTCTATAACGTTTTTGCACCGGAACTCCTGCGAAAAAACCCCGGTAACCCGCTGCCAAGCCAGCATCAAAAGCCTCCAGTGCCTGTAGTCTACAACCAACAGCCGGAGTGAAAAATCGAGCAAGTGTTGCAAAGCCGGAAATACCGCCGAAAACTTCAATATCAAGTCAAGTAAGTAAACGTAAACCATAACCCTGTATTCTATAACGCCGAAAAGTTCAAGAGAGCACTATACAAACTCAAAGCTTTTCATAATAAGTACTTTAAAGCTAAAAAACCCCCGGTGAACCTGCAATACTAGCTTGACTGTTACTTACAAAGCAAAAATCCAGCTGATCGCTTAGACGATAATAGGTAAAGCAAGCTATATAGGCTGAATAGTGGATTCTTTTTTGATTTTGAATTTTAAATTTTTACTCTTGATTTGCTGTAGCTTAAAAACAAGCTATACTGGAGAAAAGAGTAATGTCACGGCTCTGGCCCTATCTCGAGCTTGGCGCCAAACACTGCAGAGCTCGGTAGAGCTTAGCCCCTGCTACCACAGAGCTCGGCAACCCAGAGCTTAGCGACCGATGCTACAGGGCTCGCTTACGCTGGCCCCTGGCCAGCTTCCTGTATATAAAGCACTGTTCTCCTTCCCTTCTTCTGCCTGTAGCTTGTTCTCTTAGTTATAACAATTGATAGTTGTTCACACCTTTGAGTCCTTCTACCTAGATCTACGGATCGAGATCCCTGTTCGGCTTGAGTTGTTACAATAGTCAAATCAAGCAATTTGCAAATCGGCTTTTAGCAATCAAAGGAAGTACGCAAAAACTAAGGAAACGGTGGATAAAAAGCTTTTTACGTCGTAATTCTATTTTACGTACTAAAAGAGCTAAAAATATCGATTCTGTACGAGTCAATAAAGCTACAACTACCGTAATTAAAGACTAGTTTACTCGACTTAATATACTTGCAATTTCGAATATCAAACCTGAAAATCGATGGAATATAAACGAGTCAAGTATAATAGAAAGTATTGGAGTAAATAGCTTAGTTGTAGGAAGCTTTAAGCAACGTTCTATTCAAAAAAAACAGCCTGGTTTTCGTGCTTAAACTTTATTTATCGAGTGTATTTCAGCTAGTAGAAAAGCCTTTTCTCTTTTTGTTATATTCAAAAGAAAATCAGTACAACAACAATAGTTTCAACAAGATCTTTCAAGCTATAAAAACTGGCTATTTACAGCTACCGATAATGCTTAGACTTCCGACTTTACAACTATAAAATAGCTAAAAAAGATTTTTTTTTTTTAAAGCTATACTTTTAAACTTAGACTTTTGATTCTAAATAGCCACAAAAGTCATAAAACTACTGAATTCATGTATTTCTGTTTTCAAAACAACGTTTATTTACTTTTTTTACTGCTATATACGTTACACGTTTTTCAGCTTTTGGATTTATCAGTTTTTTCTTCTTTTAAAAGTCACTATCGAACCGCCGTAGGGTTTTTAGCTTTTTTGACTGATTTTAGCTTAATTGAAAAGCAAAACTTTTTTACTTGCTATTCAAAAGCTAAAAAAGAAGCATTATTCGCAAAAATAATTAAAACTGGGTAAAAAGCTACTAGGTTGTGGCTAAAATCGATAGCTAAACTTTTATTTAGCTTTTTACTTCTCGAGAACTCAAATACGAAAAAAAAAACATTATAAACTGGTCAAAGCAAGTCAGGACTATTAAGAATAGAATTCTTACTTGTACTTTTATTTACTTTTCGGAAATCGATCGAAGTAAAAGCTTAAGTAGCTAAGTTTCAAAATTTAAGTACGGACGACTTTTTTACTTAAAGAATCTTATTTCGAAAGATTATTAAGAGATTTGAAAATCAAGAATCTGTTTTAACTAGTAATAGCTACAAAATACAGTTTTTGGAAGTTCAATTAGAAAAAGCTAGGCCTAGAAAAAGAAAGAAAGTTAAAACAAGTCCAAATTCGAAATTTGCGGATATTTCGAGTATTCGACAAACGCAATTAGAAGCAGAGGAGGCTATAAATATAGAAAAGGATGAAAATGAAAGTAATGAGTCTGATTTTACTTTGGATTGTATTTCGGTTAAGTAGTTATTTAATTAGAACTGTTTTTGTTTGAGCAATACTCGGCTAGGTGGGGTATCCAAATGGGGGGGGTATCCAAATGGGGGTGCACGGACTTAACTCGATAACACAAGTGGGGTGGGGTTTATTTATAAGTATATGTTTGGCAGCTCCCATAGGACGCCTAGCGTGGCTTATCTCTTGCCAACAATATAGCAATGACTTTTGGGGGTGGTGGGAAGCTGTAGAATGAAAAAGTGCATTGTGACAATGCTTTCCGTCTCGTACCATTCTTGTACTCCCATGCTATACCTTGTACTCCTACACCATCACCTTCATCATATCGTCAAGAACTGTTTCTCCAGCAGACATAGTTTCAAATCATATATTTCCTACACCTTTTAACAACAACTAACGAAAGTCCATTTGATTTTGCTTCTGATAATGGTCACTAGAGAGTGCTCGAATCTCGTCAATGAACTTCCGATCGCTTATGATCTTATGTCTCATCACGCACTAGGCGGGGGATCGTATGTCTTCCAAGCTAAGTACTCTTTATACCTAAAGACCTTGTATAATGTGGCCAGCCAAGTGATTAGGTACGTTAGTGGAAGCAGTTATCACCATCAGAATAATGCTTAAGCGATTTCTAGCAAGGGAAAGTGATACCATCAACATTTAGAGGGTTCATGGCCCTGTTCCTAAAGCAACCAGGAAATCGACCCGACTGGAATTCAGAGTGATGCCTCTAGTTGGCGGGATAATAGTGGGGCTTTGGATGGAGGGAATTGGGAGAGAGGGAGAGAAGTCTTTGGCCAGAGTGAGAAAAGGCTGTGGCTGGAGAGATAAAAGTGGTTCTTTGAAAGAATAGAATGAGAAAGCAAGCCTTTATTCAATTGAGCGCCTCAAACTTTCAGATGCTAAATTCACAAAATCACTAACTCCAAAACTCCTATTATCCAAAACTTGAACATTCAAGATATTGCAAACTATAAAAGATTAATTAGATATAGTAACAAAATAACAAAAGTAAGTCATACCTTAAATTCGCTTAGCAAGGGTGAACATTTGCCAGTTGTGGGCCCTTTGGACCTGAAACAATTTGTGCTGTAACGCATTGGCCTTCGTGCAAAGACTTGAAACCAGCCATTTGAATAGCTGAGAAGTGAACAAAAACATCTTTGCCTCCATTTACAGGCGTTGCGAATCCGAAGCCTTTGGCATCGTTGAACCACTTGACATTAAACAGGTGAAATGTTGCAGCTCTGGAAGGCGCTGCTGAAGCAGATAAAACAAACGCCGCCAGTGCAATGATGCTGGTGAATTTCATTTTGATCTGGGAATGTTAGCAATAACACAGAGGGAACAAAGATGAAATATTACATGTTTCTGGAATATTGGCTAATTGAGATGCTGGAAGTCGAAGTGAATGAAATAATATTGCAGTTTTAGAAGGAAACGTAGACCACTTTTATACATTTGAAAACATTGCAAATGCTTAAAATATACTAAACTTTTTTTGATGAAGAAAAAGCCTTCATCCTATTAATCCTATACTGTCAAATTGACTACATTTTGTTCTATAATAGTAAATATCTCCAGAGAAAGTCAAATCTTTATTCTTGTAAATCCTTTACAAATTTAAAATAAAACAACATCAGGATTGCAGGATTGCGAAATAGAGTTTTTTTTGTGGCAGATAGTGTTTAAGCTTATTTTAACTTAAGCTTTGCCACCACAACTCTATTATCCATTGTGCTTACAGGCCACACTCGTAATTTTATGCATGTCAGCTTGAACTTCGCCACAACTCCATCATCCGTTGCACTTTAAACTTCGCCCAACTCCATCATCCATTGTTAATTAAAAGCCACAACTCTATCTACAAAGACCAGCAAATTAGGTTGACCTATATGCTAACCTATATCTCGTTTCTTAACACTATGGGTGGTCTGCCATAGGATTTGCACCAGAGGTATAAGGCAGGTGTTCACCAGAGAGGCAGTGGCGGCTACCTCTGCCTAAGCCCTAAATAAGTGACAAATACCAATGTAAGGCCTAGCTGCACAGTGTTGATCTGAGCATGTTGATGCCCAAGCGCCAAGCCTACAAGGTTACTTTCAGATTCCTTCAATTCTGGCCAGCCATTTCAATATGCGCCATCTCACAACAGCCTCACTTTTACAGCCCATTTGGAATGGGTGCGCTATAAACCATCCCCGATCATATCTCTAGATTAAACATCGCGATGTCGTGAGTCTTCCTCCGAATGCGAGCCTCCAGGCTGTGAAGGATGCATCCCGCTTTTACAAATTCGTACTCTCCTTAATTCATGGATCCCTTAAGTATAGCTGTATCAGGCTTGACGATTGCTGGGGCCGTTGGTAAGACAGCCTCGTCAGCGAGCAACTTTTACAAAGATTATAGAGACGCGGAGAAGCAAACGCGCCATGCTCAACGCCAACAAGCACATCTTCAAGCCAATCAAGCCCAACTAGATGGCCTCTCGCCTGAAATCAGAGAAAGGTTAGTGCCGGCGGAGCATTCAATGGCGGAGATCACACCTGCGTTGTCCTTGGATTTCAAATCGAGGAAGAAAAGGGACCGTCTCCGCTGGGCTGCTGGGAGGAAAGCGAAAGTGATAGAAGAGATTGGCCTCCTAAAGGAAACAGAAAATTCACTCAAGTTAACATTAATACTTGTTGCTCTTCAAAAGATGTATGTTGAGTCTCCGGCAAAATAAATTGGAAGCTGATGGAAAAAGAGAGGAGCTCCAAAAGGAGGTTGGGCTTGAACGTTCGGCCGCAGAGCAACACCGCAAAAGTTTCCGCGAATTTCAAGATATCTGTACCTCTCAGTTTTGCTCCCTCTTTTCCTCAGCAAATTCCCATAGGAGGCAAAGCCAGTATATCGCAGCATACGTCCATAAATTGACGTGGCCCAGCCATTACCTTGGACTCAACGCTAGCATTGTCATATCAAGAGACTACTACCATAGCACATATAGCATGCTCTTCCGTTGGCATCTACTTTGGAGCAGAGTTCTGAGCGGGCGTATGAGCCTCAGCGGGTGTTGGCCGCCTGTCCCTTTTATCTCCCTCTGGCCGCAAAGAATCATCCCGTCAGACTCAGCGATCGTCGAGGCATGCAATAGCAACGATATCCCGCGTATTCAATATCTTTTTGCTTCTGGTCTGGCGCATCCAAATGATATTACAGCCGAAAATTTTAGTATGCTGCGGGCATGTTCTCTCTCAAAATTCTACAGAGCTGAAAGTACTGATTAGGAGCAAGTTCGCCATTCGCGCTGGACATCTCAGCGTGGTCAGACTTCTCCTCGAGCAAGGAGCTGATCCAAACCTCACCTTCGGCACCAAAGAAACGTAAGCATCCTCCCACCCAAACTATTTCATCGTCCTCATATAATCTAGGAGTGCCCTAAATAACGCCTTCCTCCTTGGCCACGTCAGTATTATCCGCCTCCTCCTCGCCAGTGGAGCAGACTTAGAATATGTTAACACCCGCGCCTGGACATCTCTCTCATACTTATGGGACCCAGATCTCCCAAACCACTCTTGCACCATGGAAATCCTCGACATTTGTTCCACTAAACGCTTCAACGGCTGGGACTACGCCGACACGGTCGGCTGGACGCCTATCCACCGCGCCGCTGCATTCGGGAAGGGACGCCATGTCAATAAACTCATTTGCCTCGGCGTGACTGTGGACCGGCAAACTGTTCTTGGAAATTGGAGTCCGCTTCAGTGTGCCGTCCGATATGGGAACATGTCAACTTTCTCCTTCCTCGCAGAAGATATCCCCAATCCTATCTTACTGACGCTGAAAGATAGCAGAGGCTGGACCCTCTTACACCTCGCAGCAGCAAGTGGGTCTAGCAAAATGATAACCTTTCTTTTGGAGATAGGTGCTGAACCAACGGCACTCTCGTACCCGGCGAGCGTGCTAGTGCCAGAGGAGATGGAGTACAAGGAACTTACTCCGCGAACCATCGCTGAGCATTATGGACATGAACAGCTCTATGATGATGCTTTGCGGGCTGCGGCCCTTTCAGATCGCAAAGAGCTGGTGGAAGAGGAGGTGCTCTTTGAGCTACCTTGATTCAAAGAAGCTTCCGGAGGAACAGGTATATATTCAAACTACTTCCAGTCCAGCCACACGTCCACCATCTAAGAAATATTAATTGGAATCGTATACCCCTACTTTAGGATTGGAAGAAATTCTCAAACATCGGAAGCGTAAACTGATGGAGTGCTAAACATCAATTTAAGCTTGAAATCAAAAGACTTACCGTCTACCATGAATTGGCTATCACACTTTCAAACAAACCTGGTTTACTTAGAATATTATTATTACCATACCGACATGTCATGGGGTTGGGGAGAGCGGCGTTGGGGTTGTGAACAGAAGATGGAGGTCAAAGTTGCACGGCATTGAACAAACCCGAATGGCCCCAATCGTCTCTGTTGCGACTCCCGTCACTACGTCTCAGAGCTAGAAAAAATCTTTTTGCTGAAAGCTTAATGAATGGGCGGATTTCTGGACTGTAGTTCTAGTATGTGGTTTGAACAACTGTTGATGATAAGAGCATGCTTTATGAATGCGGCGATGTGCTTATGGTACTACTTACATTTACAATAATATATTCCAAAGAGTCTCCAGGTGAGAGTTGGCTTTTATTCTTTGCGGGCTATTACCTTAGAAAATCGTTGCATCTCAGATGATTAACGCAGAACTTGGTGTACACCAACGCTTATAACCAGGCTCAAAGAAATGACAGCCGGCATAAAGTCCTTGAAACGAGCCATGCTTCCTTCAAATCCCGTAATGTACACATGTAATATCGCTCCTCCTAGGATCCCCAGCAAAAGAATGTGATTTTGATAGGGATCGGAATTCCGCAGGTTATAAGCAACCAAGACAGCAGAGCCATATACCATAACCGCGTTTGTGAAGACAGGCGTAGATGGGGGAGGAATATCGCGTATGAAGGGCAGTCGCCAAAGGCTCAGAGTGTCCTGTCTCAAAATTTAGATGCTGTTCAAAAGTAAATGCGATCAAGGACTTACATTCGAAGGGATGGAAACAAGCGGAGGTAGAGGATAAGGACGGTGGACAATATCTGAACGCGACACATCATACAGGCTTATCAAGATGGCGCATATAAATTGGACAAAGATGGCGGCAATCCAGCCTATCCATATTAAAATTGTAGAGAGCGGTGTAGAGCTTCTTTGTTCCAGCTGTTCACACCTTTTGTCTGTTTTCTTGACCCCGACGCCTTCCCCTCTGGCTGTGCTACTGCGATCAATCGCCCCGGCGGCAGAATCCGTAGCATCGGTTCCATGACCTCGCATGGGAGCTTTCGACATCAAAGTGAGAACGGCGGAAGTGATATGACGAAGGCTGCAGTGGAAACGAGGTTCATTAGAAGTGTCTTTGTTCGTGCTTTTGTTGGAAGTGCCTGCAGGCCGTAGGGTAAAGATATGGTTGTGAGTGGTGCTACAATACACGTCAGTGTGATGTCTGCATCAACCGAATTGGGTCAATATGCTTTAACTCGCAGGCTTGATTGCTGCGATTTAAAAAACGGCCCTGAAGTGCAGCGGGGCTTTGTGAGTTCCAGCTTGAGCTAAGGGAAGGATATTGAACTACAGTACGGCGCAAAAAGTACCGACACCCCCCTTGCTAGCGTGACTTTATATACGCAGTTCCAGGGCTGCAGTTTTTAATGTACGCATTTTTACCCCCCTTGAAGCAACTAGCAAGGGGTGTCGATACTTTGTGCACCCTACTGTAGAAGAGCGGGCCGTATACTGTACCTAGCACTGATATCGTAGAGGATCAACTGCAACTGGCCCGCGTATTTTGCGCACGTTTGTAGGGCTAACCGAATATGTTATATCCCTCGAGAAAAATGCTTCTTGTGCAAGCGCCTAAGCCCAAAATTTATAGCCTCCCCAACAAAGTTGTCATAAAATTCCAGGAAAAACCCTAATAACTAAAAGGGGCGAAATTTTAGTACATATCAATAGTTTATAAAACAATTAAAAGCCTTTTTGATAATATTATATAAACCTCAATAATAGAGCCGGGATTTTGCCCGGCCTGTTAAGGAACTGGGCGGTGAAACCCTAGTATTTAGCTGACATCGGCCAATATTGGCGCTGGGAACAGATTGGTTATGAAAATGGCATTCTCAATTCTGACAACAGGAATACAAATAAACAGCTACAGTAGATCTGCTATGTGCGACTAGTAACAAGCTTGTGCATCAACAAAAATGACGCCTGAGCTTGGATAATGTGATAGCCCCAGCACTGCCTCCAGGCTGTGTCATGGTGTGCATTTTCCCATGCTTTAAAATCTCTTGATGCTAGAAAATATTTACTGTTGATTAAAGCGAGTTTAACCTGATAACTTTCTAGTTTATGTCAAGTTCCATTCTTGTCAATCTGTTGTTTAACCTTCTTTCCCCAGCATTGGTGGTCGGTGAAGCTGAGCGCTATCGGTCCTTACGATGCCTGATGACCCGCTGTGTCTCCGGGAGTACCTCACGCGATGCCTTGACTCTCACCCTGGCTGTGCCAAAGGACTTCTGAACAAGGGAGATGCGCCAGACTTGGAGATTATGTTGATTGACGTCAAGGAACGTCGACTTGTCAAAACGCCCCTCAGGACAGCGCCGAAATACATTATTTTGAGCTACGTTTGGGGCCAGGTATCGCAACTGCAGACAACAACATCCAATCTCGCTAATCTTCAAGAGGGCGAATCATTAGCAACTGAAGAGGCTCTACTCCAGATCCCTCGAGTCATCAAAGATGCAATGGATATCACCACGGAGTTGGAGGAGCAGTTTCTATGGGTGGATTCCCTTTGCATCTGTCAAGACGATGCCGGTTCCAAGCACGACCAGATTCGAACAATGGGGACAATTTATTCCTGTGCCTTGGCTACGCTCATCCCTTTGACAGGCACGGATGCAAGTACGACCCTTTCCCAACGTCGTCGAAGGTCAGATCGAGCCTCACATCAGGAACCAAAAGCCATTGCTCTCGAGCAAGAAATTTACAACTCCACTTATGCCCAAAGGGGCTGGACTTTCCAAGAGCGAATACTTTCAACACGGTGCATCTTCTTCGGAGCCAAGGAAGGGTACTTTGCGTGCCATAGGAGTTGCATCCGAGACGGCACGGAAAATTATGAATCTCAAGATATCCTACCAACACGGCTGCGGCTGTTGAACCCTCTCCTTCTAGGAGCGGCGCCTGATTCTTGTTTCACGACAGGTAATGGTACATCAGATCAACAATTCGAGATCTACATGAACATTGTACAGTCTTACACTGCGAAAAATTTTACCTATCCTGGAGATATATTGCCCGCATTCGATGGCATTTGTGAAGTTCTCCGAGGTCGATTTCGGTGGACGATGCACCTTGGTCTCCCTCAAAACTTTCTTTTCCAGTCACTTCTTTGGACGACAAACTCTGAAAGACAACAAGCTACCTTTTACGGTCATAGTGACTCGACACAGTACCGAATCCCAAGTTGGACGTGGGCCGGATGGGCGGGCAGTGCTGACTACTCGCTCCTGCCGCTGTATTCATATTCTTACCACGCGAAAACAACTCCTGCCATACACCTCTTGAAGTCATATCTTTCGACAGTCTCCTTGTTGGAATGGCAAGATAATGCATGGAAGAGCACGCGAATAGTGGAGAAGGAATCACAAAACTCTTCGGAGATTGAAGGGTTACTTGCTGCTCTAGATATCAGCAAGCCTCTTGCAATCCCGACGAACACTTTCTATTTAGATTTCTGTGCGAAAACAACACCCTTTAATTGTCTCGACTCTAATCATGAGTCTAGACTCAAGTTCATTAGAACAGGACCCACCGGTGATGAATACTTTCCACACCAAGTAATATGGCTATCAAACGGTACATTTTGTGGTATCCTGTACGGAATCGGCTCTCGAAACCTCCCCATGCATATGGAATCCCTAGACATTGTATGGCTGGGAGCAATGCCGTGGCATCCTGAGATCAAGGCATGGGACTACCCATCAAGGAGACGAGAACCAATGTCTGGATCCCAGGTACTAGTCATGCTTGTTACTTGGAAGGGGGGTGTGGCGGAGCGGTTAGCAATAGGTCATGTGCAGGAATCCGCTCTATTGGCCGCTGGCGGCGTAGAGAAACGAATCATTCTTGGTTAGCTATTGACGGATGTTGATTTCCCACCGTTACCGTGTACTCAACGAATTGAATGAACAGTACCAACTCATTAGGGATTCGACATCGCCTTCTCTTATCAATAGTCTCCCTGGCCGTCGATGGGACAAAGGCTGTGGAGATTGGAATGCAGAAGATGGAACCTAGGTAAAGAGTGCTTGGCCAGGAGCATGTAAATAGGCTGACCGGCATGGCCAACCTGGCGCGGACCTACAGGAGTCAAGGCCGGTGGAGGAAAGCAGAAGAGTTGTTTTTGCAAGTGATAGAAATAAGCAAGATGAAACTGGGAGCAGACTATCCAAACACGTTAACCAGCGTGAGCAACCTGGTCGAGATGCGAAAACTGTAGGTCTACTGAGGGAATGCGTACGGCTTCAAGACTTGGCCAGCACGTGGCGCGATGCGCGGTGGAGGTTTGGCGTGTTGCGTGCTGGGAGTCTGGGCAGTGTGGCTCATTTTAATTTCTTGAAGTGTTCAGGCGGAAGTCGATTTCGCTATCGATGACGCACATGCAAACCTGCGATCGGGGGACCGACATGGGTGTTCCTCCGTTTTATCTGCGAGAATTGCAAGGTGGGCGCATCCAGTTCACTACACCAACACTTACTCCAGTGTAAACAGCTTTACAACCATATCAACGGGCAACATATGGGTATGAAGAGCTACACTGCCAACAAGGTCTGCGCGAATGCCGCCCTTAAACGCGATGTTGCTGTTCAATAGCTACCGAGAGATCCTTGACTGTGCTCTCGAAATATGGATATGTTACCAACTGCGTCTGAGGGAATACAACAAAGTACAAGTTGTAGAGTCAATTAATTTGACACATGTGACTTTTCCACAGCAAATTGTACTCTACAGGTATGCACCATTAAGTGTTGGGTCGTTCTGCTCTAACTGAGAATCGTTAGTTACTATAACTAGAAGTACTGACCCATGTGGTGACCTTGTGTAAATTTGCATGCCACATGTAAGGTGGTGGAGTAGTGTGGCACAAATCAGCTCTCATTGATACAAAGACTAATCTCTACCCTTTCTACTATGTCCCAAACCTTTTACTTATGCCCTCCGTACCCCTGGCGACGTTTTACGTGCCGAAACTTAGAGCTTCTACCAAACTCCTTATTTCCTCTTAGGACGTGGCGTCCCGGCACCTGACACCACGGTAGTCACAAGGCTTATAGCGGGTTCTGGCGTGGTAGGAAGGCTTTGAACCTTGGGTGAGACCTCTCTATAAGTATTAAGAGCTCGATAGGAAAGCTGTAGTAATAGAACTCTAACACGCTATAAATAGAAACTTTCTGCAAATCAAGCACGAGGGCGACGATGCGAACGTAATTTTCTATTCGGGAAGTCTAAAGTATCCAGGGATGGCCACGGAACATGACTTAGGCAAAAATATAGGAGATGTCGATGTGTCTATAGAGTTTGAGATGCTTGACGTCAAGCTGCCTGTCATTTTTTTTCTCGGGAAAGTGGGTTTCTCGCTACCCAAGGATGGATGTTGCAAAAATTATGTTTTATGTATCCATCTATAGCACATTAAACAACATTTTTATTTGTTCTTAATTTAACCGAGCTGTGCACAAAGGTATGCTATATCCAGGCATCCATTTTTTGTACGTTCGTGTGCTGTGGAAAATTCCGATATGTCGTGACCTTGACCACATCGGAAACCCGTCTATGAGTAGCCGTATACAAATTTTTATAGGTCTGTTAGGTAGGGTGAAAAGATGACCTAGGTTATACTGCGCACTCTAACAACACAAGTCTTGCGTTTACATAGCTCAAATTCACCCAGTTGTAGAATATTAGTAGGTGAATCGAATGATTCTATTCAATTAACTGAACGCCTTGTAGTTGTGGGTGAAAATTCTATGTCAAAAAAACACGCTACACACGCCCCAAAATTATCTGGAGAAAGACGATCCTCATGCAATTGGCTTAAGGACTGCACGTGAGGCTACCGATTAGGTATAGCGTAAATTAATTGTCTCCTGCAGACTTTCCGTCCCCACCTTATGTACGATTCGTTTTGTCCTTAACCAACCATTCTGGAATCCAAACATCCCCTAACACTTCTACGCAGTATATATGACCGGAAAGAAATCCAGACGTAGTATTCCAAAGACCAATACCTTCAGAACAGCTCACCTTTGCCTTAAATTTCGAACGACGCTCTACCACACTACAGTCTTATGATGCAGATGGATTCTTCAATTGGTCAATCCGACAAAAAACTGTCTACGTATGGCAATGTGTAAGAGTGTGCTGAGCCGTGTCGAACGCCAAATTGACCATATTTAGTGCGCTTGTGGAACATCGCGCATTACCATCCAAACTGATCTCTGCCCCATATGCGAAACCCCACGTTGCCCACAATGGCAAACCCCACGATGTCCATATTGTCAAACACCCTGTTGTGCATACTGTCGAACCACGAAGGTGCGGGTGCAGTAGACATCGAGGCCCAGCGTCGCATCCTCCAGTTGGTCAATGCGACCGGTCAGCCACTCATCCCTGTCGATTGCCGCAAAATTGAACCACTAACTCCACTTTAGCCGCCTTGAAAAAAGAAAATCGCATACGCTTGGGAATGCGTAAGTGTGTGCTGGAGGCTCGACAAGGCCTAACATAACTTAACTGCGGGCTAACTAAGCCATGCCGACAGGAGAATTAGGTTCCGATATTCGATCGCGCATAGCAATTGGACTTTTGTGTACCTCGCTCCCTTCTTCTGCTTTGCCAATGCATCTCCTCTAGATTATCATCACATTGCTGGCCAGTCTACGTTTTCGCTCACGACATTCTTCTCGAACTGGCTAGTCAGCTGGGTCTTTCTACATCTCACGTTTATCACGGTTTCCCGGAGCAGAGATGTTCTGTCCAAAGTCTTCGTGGGATTTCTCTTGGCTGCGCTCTTCCTCGTCGCAGGACCTGCACTTTGGAAAGCCGGCGTAAGAATCGACCAAGCGGCAGGATTTGTATTGTCAGTTAAATATATTCCCTAACAAAATTTTATAACCATTGACCGATGTAGATCATTCGTAGCTCTGCAATTTTCGGATACTGAGAAGTGCCCCAATTGTGATAAAAAATGCGGCGGGCGATGTGGACAGGGAGGATCGTATGTGTAATCTTCTTCACTCACTTGTCTAAGCTATGCTGACGTCCGTATAGCGGGGGAAGTAATGATCCAGGCGCTTAGACATAGCGCCCTGAGCATGAGATTGCGAGGTGGTTTACTAGCAGACAACAAAGGTTCAGGTTCGGTAGACCGGCCGGAGTTGGGGGGAATTGGGAACCATTTGGCGTCTTCAAAAGTTACGGCTTGGCTAGACAGAAAGACGGAGTACGATGGTTCAATTTCTACTATTGCTAAGATTCTAAACCTCGAAAATGAGATTCCAAGTCCTCGTCATACGCGAGCTCTTCTTTTTCTTTTGCTTTCTTGAATATTCTGCCTTTACCAATACTTACATCCTGTACCACAGGAGAGAGCGATAAGTGGTGGAAGGGGGGGCTATCCTTCCGACTGCTATGCTAAAATGTGGGACCCGACGCTCTCAAAAAACCGAAATTTCAAGGAGGACGGGTGCTACATTGCCGTGTAAAAAGGGCGTCGATGGGTGGCGATGACTTTGGCATCTTCTTGCAAGACTTTTAAGATTTGGTGCCCTTCTGTAAGGTCAAAGAAGTAGAAGGCTTTTGTCGAGACTCGTGCTTGGATGGGGAGCTAAAGAGGCATACCGAAAGAGCTATTAATTGGTGCCTCCGACACCCTAAGGAAGAGCCTATTGCCACAGCTAGAAGCC
This sequence comes from Bisporella sp. PMI_857, assembly GCA_021307315.1. Classification (NCBI taxonomy): domain Eukaryota; kingdom Fungi; phylum Ascomycota; class Leotiomycetes; order Helotiales; family Helotiaceae; genus Bisporella; species Bisporella sp. PMI_857. The sequence continues at coordinate 15,623 of JAJSPD010000109.1, read as the reverse complement.
ATAGTATTGATTGAGGATCGGTCGGTTTTGTTCAGGGAAGGTTCGCCGCAAGAAGAAGCTGCAATCACGTCAGTACAAGGCAGGGAAGTGTGAATGATAAAATAAGATACTTTCTCCTGCTCAGGGAGAGATTGTTCTTGAGTATATTACCCGCTACGCAGAGGAATTGCTAGGGCTACTAAGCACACGATCTTCATTAGCCATTACCACCTCCGAATCCACCAATACCGTCCTCGACCACACCCTTCCTATCGATGGTTCCAGAAGTGGATAAAGTCTGGGCTAGAGATCCACACGATGAAAATGAAGCACATTTCAAAGGACCAATGGGCACACATACAGTCGCGGGCGTGAAGGGGTGGTTTCAAGGGTAACACAAAATGCTTCAATTGAAGGGTAATTATTCGGGCAAATATATCTACAACTTCGATGGAACTAACGCGCGAGCAGGCTGTTCTGGAAGCAAGGAACTAGTAGTTCAAGTGTATGTTAATAAGCTGTACGCTTCCAAGTTCAGAGAATCGCAGAGCTGTAACAGTGGTAGACGGTGTGCCGACGGTCGTTTATTGTTCCTGCGAAGTGGCATATGGAGGACTGGTATACTAGCTCGCTGACCGGCCAAAAGCAGACTCTTTTGACGGATTCGGGGCATATCGGCGAAGAGACAGCCCTAATGTGGTTAGATTGATTTATGAAACAAATTGGAGCCGGTCCCGGAAACATGGGATAATCCTACTTATAGCTTGCATTCGGGCCATTGTACGCCTAGCCTCAGATTGCCGGATATCATCGATTAACATCATAACAACGGTGCAAACTACACGGCTAACCGCTTGAGGATATCCGGCCTTCCTTTTGCGACGAGGCTCTACTAACCTTGCGCGCTTTTTGCTAAAGACATAACCTTTAGACAGCAGCAGCAGCTAAGATGAGTGCCGAAGCCAGAAAGAAATACCTAGTGTGCGTGCATCCGAGATGTATGCAGCACTATTGTTAGAATGGAGCAGACGAGGCAGTCGGACCAGTTTGCAGCGCTAACAGAAAGATCAAACGAAAGATTTGGAAGATCAATATGCTAGTTAAAAGAAGCACTCTAGCAAGACCGGTTTGTGTTACTGGAAAAGAGGTCAAGAAAGCGTTCCAACCACATACTTTGAAGAGATATGCCCGCGCGCTAGCAATATTCGAACAGTAAAGTCCTTACAATCTAAAGCCAAACAATTCTAGCACTTAGTTTACTTAATAGATATAAACTCGAATATCCTAGTGTTACTCCGTACGATTTAGAAACGCTGCAAGATTATGCTACGGACTTAGTATATAGCATTGATGGGGCTTATAGCGATTCTGTAGCATGCGAAAGTACAGTTTTTACATACTTAAAAGATTTTTTTGGCGCTTTAAAAGAAAGTAGTCAGATAAAACTTGGTAAAAAGTTGACTGCAAGCACTAGAAACGTACGTGTTTTTGTTTTCCCGGATGTACAATTTTCAATCCCTAATATTGTTTAGTTTATACGAAGTCTTTTGCGAAAAATGCTTAAAATGCAACGTATGGCATGAACTAACGGCCAACGTGCAACAACGCAAAATGGGGTAATCGAATATGATAATTGATCAAATTGCAAATCGCAATTAGAAATCGGTTTACAACAAACTTGGATATTTTTTACTTTTTTAATAGTACTGAAGCGGAGTTCATGTTCAAAGCGCAAAAACAGTAACAGGATCTAGCATTCAGCTTTAAATGTAGCATATATCAGGCATACATGTGCGAACACCGGTAAGCCGAAGTCTGTATTTTTTAATCGTCAGTAAAAAATATAAGTAAACTGTCACGGCCCTGGCCTCTTTTCGACGGAGCTTGATACCGGACAACCCGGAGCTCGGACGGAGCTCAGCACCGGACACCACAAAGCTCGCTTATACTGGCCTCCGGCCAGTTCCTGTATATAGAGCGCTGCTTTCCTTCCCTTCTTCTGTCCCTTCTTGTATCTGTAGCTTGTTCTCTTAATTATGACAATTGACAGTTGTTCACACCTCTGAGTCCTTCCACCTGGATCTACGGATCGAGATCCCTGTTCAGCTTGAGTTGTCACATAAACTAGTAGTAGTAAAATTGGATAATGTGCTTTTGGCTAAAAAGCACAAACTTGATATCAGAAATAGAATTATCGTTTAAAGGATCTAATAAGAGACCTGCGAAAGTATTACTGCAATAAAATACGGGCCAAAATACGAAGCGTTACAAATGATAATATTGTATACGGTTGTAGCCGTAATATGAAATGAAGAGATTTTCTAACTTAGCTTTTGGGCTTACTTACGTAAGCCGATTCTCGATACTTAGATACAGCTTGATCGATCACTTGACTCGACACGTAATTGGCCAGTGTAAAGTGCTAGAGTAGCGTGGCACAAATCAACTTATATTGATACGAAGACTAATTTCTACTTTTTCTAATACGCCACGAGTTCTCTACTTATACTCTTCGAACCTTTAGTGTCACGAACACGGTCCTATATGCCTGGAAAGGCGGGTTGTAGGTGCTTCAATACAAGAATACTAAACTAAGGAGAAGAGGCGGAGTTCTGGAAAAACTCTTCAACTAAGTCTGGCTCTCAGGCCAGGCGCTACTAGTCCCAATTAGGGAACACACACAACCTGGTCACGTGATAACTGTGACACTATTAACGGTTTTAATCACGCCATCGATCACCACTTTGGCTGCTCCCCCCTGCTTAATCACGAGTATTAGAGTCTCTTTAAAATTGGGAGCACTTAAGGGAAGAAGGTTTCACATTAGAAGAATATGGCTTTAAATTTTGAAGAACTCAAAGAGGAAAAAGATGTAGCCCGGGAGTTTCTCCGGTATAACGAGAGGGGCATAAACGCCACATGTTTTAGCTTCAGGATTTAGCGCTTATTAATGTACAGCCATTCTTAGGCCTGGTCGTATGTGTGGCGTGTATCACGTTTGTGGCGTAAAAGCCGCTTCTCGAAGGGGAGAGGTGCCCATTCTGTTTATAGTAGGTTTCTCGAACATTCCGTAGCTACGTGCTGCACTCTTGTCTCCTTCTACATCGCCAACGTGGCGGCAGGATTGTATGGACAGAGCCAGTCAAGCACTGGCGCAAGGCGTGCCTCCTCCTGGGGTGCCTGAATCATACGGTGCCCTTGCAGATCATCGTAATGTCCCTCGCTCAACACTCCATCATCGTGCTCGCGGACGACCCTCGATAGAAGAGAAGGTCTGTGGTCGCAGAGACCCAATTCCTACTTAGAGACCACAAGCCAGGGAAAAGTGGAAGCTTGACCCATTCCTGTGTGGGAAGACTAAACGCTACACGTGCATTGGACCGGTAAGAACGAGAATACGCCACAGACCATGAACAGTGTAATCGCCGTTGGATCTGGCTAAATCATGCCGAGTTCCACTCTTCTTTAAGCGAGCTAATCACATGAATCTTCTTCAAGCGTGCTAATCACATGAATCTTCTTCAAGCGAGCCAGTCGTATGAACTTCTGTATACCAAGAGTATGGCCGTGGAGCCGCCGAGCCAAGGCGCTAACAACCCCGCACTGGATGCCCCAAGTTCTCCACATTCGCGCTAACAATAGTTATTATCCAATAGTTGGGACTTAATCCCAGCCTGGAATGCTAGCATCATCATTATCCATCAAATAGAATCAAGAGGCTCGGGATACCTAGTACTCTCCTTGATATTTCTTGATCAGAGCTGGGCCACCTTGATCAATGTCTCGCAGTCAAATATTTCGCTATTCCTTTGTCTCTCATAATAACTCTTACACAAAATTAGGGTTTTTTAAATGAATTCAAAATTTCCTGATTGCTGTCTTTTGGAAGGTTAAAATTTGCCTTTCTTTATAGCTAGAACCCTTACAGATTGGCGGAGATATTTTTTAATCACTTCCATAGATTACTGCAAATGTAATTTGATGTTTGACTTCAAGAAGTATAATATCACAGAATCGAAGCCTATGGGACCGGTGCATCTACTTCCGACTAGTATCAGATTACCCCGCTCGACAAGAGCCCATAATTAAAATTACACCGTTACACGCAGGCCCTAGGGCGACTCGGGAGAAGATGCACCGACATCCGCTATAGCTAATAAGAAAGCTTGATCGAGGCGAAGGCGACGTTGCGAATGCGACGCTGCTACCATGGTGCCCGGGAAAATGACCCTAATGAGTGGAGATGTTTGGTTGCAGAGGTCATGGTCTGGAACAAGCTTCACTCAATTGAGCTAAGATTGGGATTACTATCATGAGCATGTAGTCGCAGGGATAAAGATTTAAAAGCCCAGTCGTGCCTCCCTCTCTTTCGTTCTCACGTTTCTCTCAGAAATCGTCAACATGAATAACGTCATCACAGAGAAGCCGACCTCAGTGTCGGAGGTCGAGGCGCAGCCCGCCTCCACGGGCGGGCCTGTCTACGATGTTAACGAGAAGGTCGACTACGACAGAACGGGCGCCATCGATGCCGAGAAGATCGAACATGATATGACTGTGCTCCAGGCTGTCAAGGCCTATCCCGCTGCCAGTTGGTGGGCATTCGTTATGTCATGCACCATTGTAAGCTCTTGCCTATGATAGGCAGATCATTTCTCTAACGCTGCGATAGATCATGGAGTCATACTGTGTTTTCTTGATGGGACAGTTCATAGCCACAGTTCAATTCGCCACGGATTTCGGCGTATACAGCGAAATTCAAAAAGGTTTTATCATCGAAGCTTCATGGCAGTCAGCATTCCAGTGTAGCGGACCAGTCGGTGCCTTCATCGGTGTCTTCATCGCAGGTCCCATTACCAGTTGGATTGGATATCGATGGACAACCATTGGTGGTCTCATGTTCTTGAATGCCTTCATCTTAATCTTCTATTTCGGCAACAGCCAGGGGATGTTTCTCGCGGCCCAGATCCTGGAAGGCATCCCGTGGGGTATTTTCATCGCCAATGCACCCGCCTACTGTGCCGAAATTGTGCCACTGAGATTGAGAGCTCCAGCGACGCAGATGTTGCAGATGTTCTGGGCTATTGGGTCGATCATTGTCGGCGGTATCACTTACCACTACCAATCCAGGCGTGACTCCACAGCGTACAGGTTCGTCCGCTCCCATAGATGCCATCGAGGAGCACTGTACTAACAGTCATACCAGAATTCCCATTGCACTCCAGTGGATGTTTCCTACTCCTCTCGCTATCCTACTCTTCATTGCGCCTGAATCACCCTGGTGGCTCGTACGGAAGGGCCGTCTGGCTGAGGCAGAGAAGGCTGTCAAACGCCTTGGACGCGCAAGTGCAAATGATAATCCCGCTGACGCAGTCGCAATGATGCGTCGCACGATCGAGCTTGAGAAGACCGAGAAGCAGCCCAGTCTCATTGAACTGTGGAAAGGTACCGATCTCTACCGCACATTGATTGTGTGCGGTGTGTACGCATCTCAGAATCTGACAGGCAATCTGATCGCTAACCAAGCGGTTTACTTTTTCAAACGTGAGTCCAACCATTCCTGCAACCTCATAGCAGACTAACACCAGCTCAGAGGCCGGCATGGCAGACAACACCGCATTTGCACTTGGTCTCATCACTTCTGCCCTCCAGTGGATCATGGTCATGGTCTCTTGGGTCCTCACCACATACCTCGGCCGACGCACCATCTATGTCTATGGTCAATTCATCAACTGTGCATTCTTGATCGCGCTCGGTATTGCGGCTTCAGTTGGCGTTAGTAAGGCGGCTAGCAATGCGCAAGCATCACTTGGCTTGATCGTCTCCGTCCTGTTCTGCTTGGGACCCGCCCCTGCCTCATGGGTCATCATCGGCGAGACATCTTCCGTTCGTCTCAGGCCACTGACAACCGGTATTGGACGAGGTGCCTACTACTTGGTCAATATTCCTTGCATCTTCCTTGCCAGCTACATGCTCAACACTGATAAGTGGAACCTGGGCGGCAAGAGCGGCTACATCTGGGCTGGCACCGCCTTTGTCTGCACCGTCATGTCTTGGATCTGGATTCCAGAGATGAAGCACAGGTCCTTCCGTGAGATCGACATTTTGTTCCAGCGTCATGTCCCGGCTCGCAAATGGAAGCAGACGGTCGTCGATATCAACGACGATGAGTAGATGGAAATTGCTGTTCGGAGAAGCCTGAGTGGCACTGCTTGTGCAGGATCGGCGGCAGAGGCGAGTTTCTCACTAGATACTTTCAGGTAATTATTTTCAAGATGAGTTGGAGGGTCAGGGTCACGTCGGAATGTACTGCATCCTCTACCCTCATCGGTAATGGCTGCTACAGTACCAGGCTTGCTTTTGGTATATCTGATTTAAGAGGCTAACACCACGTGAGCCTGACAGCAGGATAGCTGAGTCTGGTTTATGTATACTACATATTCCTAGACTATCCCGGATGAGGTGTAGAGTTATTGTCATCTTTGACATACAGGGATGTTTTCTTGTTGCGCAGAGAGAGCAAACACGACATCGATTTCGACTTCGGGTGTAACACCAATTTCGCATGTAACAGTATTGTATCAGCCAATTTTTGCCAACCTCTTGGTCTGTGCCAGCACTACCTTGGGGGAACAACCAGGCGAGGGTGTATAGCTGCAAGCGTCAGGAAGTGGAGACTACTTAAATGTGATCTATAATATTAGCGACACTCAATTCGCCTTCTACTATATTGTGCCCTCTTCATTGTGCCCTTATTATGTGTCTTAGATATTGTTGTCCCTTATCGTAGTGCGTCGTTGCCACGGTGCTCTTCTCGGCACTCTTCAGACCATACAGACGCAATCATTGATTAAGGTCATCTTAGAAGTCAGCGATTTATCCACCTCTGTAGGAGGAGCAGATTGCCCTTGGATACCGGGCCTGACAGTCGAAAACGGTCATCATTCTAGGCAGAGCGCAAAGATTGAACGAGGTACAGTAAGAGTCTGAAGTGGAAAGTCGGAAGTCGTTGCGTCACAGGTTACTTTTGCTCTGCCTGAGAGGAATTCGGTGGATGTCGGGAAATGGGTATTTCCGGCTCCATCCTTCGCAGCCACATAGTTTCAGCCACAGTGATTACATAAAAGCAACGCAATTGACCAGGATCCTAGATCGCTTGACTTGGAGGACCAATCCAGGTAGCGACGTCGCATGACATAATACCGCCTGATCGCCACAAGGCTGACAATGACTTTTTAGCTTCATGGGAAAACTTGGAAATCTATGCCTAACCGTCCTACAAGTTTAAAAAGTGAAAGGTGCTCGATAATAGTGCTACGGCCGAAGTGTCTGATCATGCCATAAAAAAAGGCCCTCCGTAAATCAGGGGGGCGGCGACGACGTGATCATAATATTCGAAGTAACCGGGTCGGGAGTATCGGGGAAGGGTATACAATATATTTGACACGGATAGCACGGAAATTTCAAGGCGTTCACAGATTTTAGAGTCACTTGAATTCAAAGTACCTATAGTTTGTCTCACAACAGGGTGCGTCTCGGCACGCAGGGACGGACGTTATTCCTGAATACTTAGGCCTTTCCTTTATCGAAAATTACGTTCGCGTTATTGTATTTGCGCCTGAATTACAGAAAGCCTTTTTTTTATGGAAAATAGGACTTCTCCTTTACAGCACCATACAAGCGCCTTAATAACTATTTGTATGATCTTTTGCGAAGATAAACTCCCTAATTGGTGATATTTCTACAGACCAAGTGAAAATTGAACAGATTATATTCTTGCCTTCTAGGCTTAAAAGTTGTATTTGTGATAAGATTCACAAGCTACTTTCGCTCGACTAGCGTACCTGCTGGACCGCTCAGCATAAAAACAACCTCATCTTTTTTCCTTTCATAAATTCTCCCTTGAAACTAGTATTGTATTGGCTTTACGCGGTAAAAACTACAGAGAAACCAAAGCCCTCCCGATGATCTATCTTTCATCCCAAGGACCTTAAATTAACCTGGAGCTCAATAACTAAGCCTTTGTTTTCTTATCAATCTTTTCGCTCATGACTAGTATTCTCCAATCGAATGGCGCCATCGGCACGCCTAGGACCATGCCCATGGATGATTTGGGGAAGGAGCTCAATAATTTTGATAACTGCATCGGAAGAATAATTGTTGGCAACTCCAGCCCGATTTTCGGGGTCCTCTAGTACAAAAATATAAGCAGTATAGAGAGAAATGTCAAAAGAGAAGTATACCCGATGGCATTCGCGAAGTGCGTACTGCGAGCGTAGCAAGAACAGCCGCGACGCCGAGAAGTGTAGCTATAATGCCGAAAATAATCGCTAAGATTTCGCTAGTAGAAAGCCCTAGATTCAAATGTTATTGCATACTTCTAAAAAACCCCCATTGATTATTAAAGGATAATACCCATTGCTTTGCATTCGGATAAATCACGTGCCGGAGTATATCTCTGATGCTGAGATAATGCTTATTATGCGTGCTTTTTGCGTGCTGAAGACACGACCGGGCCGAGGTTGACAGGATAGAGTTGCTTCACGGAGGACAAAGCCATATTTTATATGATTACGGTCGCTCTCTGGAATCAACAAATTAATTTGTATATCTTTAGGTGCACCATTCACTCACCTGCTACCTTCGTTTTTGTCCATTGCGCTAGACGTTGGCTAATCCCCATCTAGAGTAGTTCGTGGCCATGCTATATTAACATTGGCTGCGACATAAGAAGGGAGGGAGGGGTCACAGCATTAGGTTTAAGATGGATCAATGCAGTACAGGTATGCACAGCTAAAAGAGACTGCGATGGTTGCCCGCCCAACTTCTGCGAGGTAAATGAGGCTGAAACCGCAGGCGGGGTGGTGGTGATTGGGTGGAACTTTCAACTGGGCTGGTGGCATCGTTCAGCGTTTTCTTTTGGCAGTGGTTTTGTGGGTAATGCCAAGGTTTTTTTTTTACACTGGGGTACCACCTCTTAGAGCGTCACTTCCAACATGAGACCTAAACCAATAATAATGCTTTTTACCCTAGAACCCTTGTCCAATCTCGTTGTGGCTACCTCACCTGTCGCAATTCCGCGTCTCTGGGCTGTCAAACCCTGACCCACCCTACTTTCCCTTTTCCTCGCACATGATCATCATTATCCTCCATCAATAATCTCACTGTTCTATTCTGTGGAGAGGCGGCCATCCCGTCCTCGCGCGTCCCAATGCATATGCAGGTCTCCGGGACATTCCACCGCCAACTCTTAACTCTATTCCTACAGGTTCCGGATTCAATTGCACGATCGAGCTGCTGCAGCTTGGTAATTATCTGGAGAAATCCATTCAACCCCGCCAATGACTGCCCAATTAGGGCCGTAGAAACACATTTTCTATAGACGTTATCCTTGCAATTATGCTTGCCCAATTGCCACGAAGCCAATACTAACGCTTTTACAAGCTAGCAGTAGGGCTCTATTACGAGAATACTAAACTAAGGAAAAAGATGGGGTCGATCGCATTGCAAATTGAGATAAATCTTCACTTTTCTCTCTGCCACAAGGTTGATACTGAGCTTAAAACAGAAATCACACCCAAAAAGGCTTGATACTATCCCTGCAAAATATATGTCACTGCTGTCCCCGGAAAACAAGGGTCTACAGTAAAGAGTTTTTGTTGAAAGTAGTATTGCAACTTAGCATCTTGTAAATTAACACTTATCGTTTCGTCTTCTTGGAACAGCCCTCCGCAAAGATTGCATGGTAAATGTTTAGAAGCACTCGACCGAGGTGTAGTAAATTTACCTTTTAATATCAATTTTCTCCTTGAAATGACTAGCCGCTCCTCGAGCTCCCCCAAGCTATGACCGGGCTTTACACCGTGGCCTTCCAAGAACCTCTGCAAGCTGACAACTTCTAGATTATTCTGTATAAGACTAGGAGCCGCCTCTGCATTCGCCATGATGTGTTTCTTGGCGCGAACGAGAGCAAACTTGAACAATGACCGCAGGTCTACAGCTTCTCCGGGTAACCAGAGCCCCACCACACTAAGTAGAGCTGCCAACATGTGCTTCCAAAGCTACGTATTTGTGCTCGAGCATGACGCTTGCCTTCGAAGATGGCTTTTCCTACAGTTATAGGCGTCTGTCGGCAAAGGGCTAATCGTTCTTCGGGAAGGTGAGTCAGAGGGTTAGCTTACGTTAAGAATGGGAATTGGCTGATCACCAATACCGTCCTCTCCGAGATCCTCAACCATGTTGCTGATGAGCATAGAGCGCATAATAACCTCTTTCTCTGTTACAAATTAAGAGTCGCCTCCTTCGCCAGAAGAGGATGCGCAAGTAGTACAGGTGGTCTCATAGCAACCTCGCATATATTCCACTATTTATGCGTGACACCATAGGATAAGCTTTTTCTCAAAATTGCAGGGCGCTTTCAACGCCGCAGGGTGTTTAATTTTGAGACGTGCCTGCCTTCAAACTTTGGAGAAGCTGTAGAAGGGTGGTTGTTGCAGAATGGCCGAGCAAGAAGTGAATTTTATAAGGAACAGATCCATTGATTGAACGGTCTAGAATTGGCTCATGAATGATAGCAAGATGCCAAGGAGCCAAAATGCATCAATACCCAAGACACTGCATTATAAACATGACAAGGAATATTAAGAAATATTAGTAGTGATATAGGCAAGAACGGCCATCTTCTTACCATTGAATCATGAAGCGACCACCCTCTGGCTGGCTACATACGCATCCCGTGTTTCCACTACTTGAGCTAGAAGGTGTTGAATATTAGAGATGATAGTAGGTGATAAATTTTGCGATTGCAGATGTATAACAGCATCAAACAACTACGGATACAAAGGCAGGCGTGAATTCTGTCTGTTGATGATGTTGATGATGCAGCTGTCTTGACTAGCTTAAAAGATAGATATATACTTTGCCATCAGCCGGAATATCCGGTGGAGGCGCTTGACCTCGAGGACCCTCAGGTCCACCTTTGGCCAATGGCTATCTAGGATGCCAAAAATTTAGACGGTAGGGCAGCCAAATCTGAAAACGTCGATGTGCATGCGGACGTCCTCCAAGCGCTTCCACAAAAGGCAAAATTGGACTGGAAAAATATGATAAAGGCGGCAGCTTATATTTTGTTGTGCATCGCGAGATATAACATTCTCATCACTGGGCCTTATCCGACTGAAGGAGATCAAAAAAGTAGTCAACAGAGAAATAGAGGATGCCAATAAGCTGGATTATTTTCTATCACAGCTTATGAATGTTAGAGAACAAATTGGAAAAATGTTACTTTACGTAGAGGCTAGCTTCGCTCATCCATGACTACCAAGACAACATCCAGCATCTTGTGCTCCTCCAAGTTTAAATCTCTAATTTTTCACTGCGAATCAGCGACGCATCCCAAGTCTTTTTTACAGATCAAAAACTAGTTACTACTGTCACGAATACAAGAGCTTGTGAAAGCTGTTGTTAGGTGCTTCAATTACGAAAATACTAAACTAAAAAGAAAAAAGCAGAGGCCGAGGGAGGTCCCCAGGCCACAAGCCATTAGCCCCAATTAAGGAACATACGCGAACAGGTCACGTACTAACCGTGACACGCAGCGAAGTTTAGGGGCTTGCCCCTTTATAAACACTTAAAATACCTTATTTTCAGGGGCAGCGAGGCTCGGGGGTTTGAGGCGCTAGCCCCTATATAAAAACGAGATATATTACTAATAACAACCCAAACAAGCTTTCTATTCTCGATCGTTACGCCTAACGAGCGCCTTCATATGAACGGTTTTGTCCTCCGAGAAACAACCCTGTCAACTGTGTTCAGCGTAGCCTGGGCCGAAAGCCGTACAGTTCCCCACCCTACGCCGACGCGACATGCATTTTAGAAGGAGACAGGATTTAGTCCCATTTCACAACATAGCAGTTAAGCTAGTGAGTTTTAATAACCCGGCTGGATTAATGGCTAGCCTGATGGAGAATTGCTCGCATTTTTATTTCCGGAAGGGTCTGTTCAATTATCGGATTGCGTTTTCACAATGACGAATAATTTTCATGGTATTCTCACTTCTCTTTGGTCGTGTAAATTCATGTTGACGTGAAGAAGCTGAGAGAGGCACCGTTCTGTAGCACTGCTTCAATATCTTCGCAGGTAAGCTTCGCCTAATTTTATACTAAAGTTGTAGTAGTCTTGGTTACCAAGCTTTGAGACAAAGTGTGAAGCAACACGAAAGTATTTTACTAAAGAACAAACATGCGACATCCCTAGCCCTCATCTTCTGGATCGTTGTGCATAATCCATATCACTCTGGATGGGGTCCTCCTATGAAAATGTTTCACTCATCCACCATTTCAACTCTGCTGAGCCGTTTTGAACCAAATCTCCGTCACAGTCCGCTGATCCCCACGAGCGAACTCTCCATACACCATTAAAATTTTGCTCGAACTTTGTCAAAGAGTCCCGGACGAGATCGTAGATGTCTGAGTTGCCGATGCGAACCTCCCAAGCCTGATGGCTAACGCCGAAGAGGCATTGCGTGGTGCCACTCTTGCGACTGGCGAGAAGAGCGCGGTACTTGCCCGGCGTGATAGATTTCCACCCAATTGCCCAGAAGCCCTTGTTGGTCCTGGCCCATTCTTGAATGGCGCGGCATCGACCCGTCGTTGGCGCGTGGGGACCGGTGTCTCCCACGAAGGAGCTGTGACGGCATTTGTTCTGGTCCGTGGATCTCTCCTCCCAAGAAGGAGGGTACTTGGACGCAGGAGCAGGAGGGTCAGCCGGGCCCGTTTGGCGCTGTCTCGAGGATGGTGGCTCGTTATTTTCGGTCACGTTGGGGTGGAGAAAGCTGCTGTCAACCCACTAAAGACTTGTCAGCTGATATCTCGTGTTGCGAAAGATCGAAGCTAGACGGACGGACGATTGAGTTCGTGCCATCTTCGCTACTAACGACCGAATGGGAATCCTTACAATCTCATAGACCTGACCGTCTGAGGCAGTAAAGTTCTCTGGAACCAGATTTGAAGCGTCGAAGCCGAAGCCAGCCTCTTCCGCGCTCTGAAGAGGAGCCGCAAGGACTCCACTAACAATAAGAGAGGTCGCAACGAGGGTGGAAAGGAAGTGCATGTTGTGTATATCAGCGCTGTTCTGAGAATGGCGTGAAGCAGGTTCGATGATGAGAGACTACTCTTGCTTCTCTGTGAGATGCTTCCTTATATACTCTTTATTATACCTGTCATCGCTTGATATCAATCCCTTCCAAGACTTAACGATATATCATGGCCGTCTTGGACGTTGGGTTATGCATCCTTTGAAAATAACAGTTCGGGTAAAGCCACCCAATAACATTGGCTATCTGGACCAGTATGTAAACATTGCAGTCGATGGCTTGATGGCGCTCCTCTATAGAGATTCTCCGTCTTGGTTTACCAGAGACGCAGCCTGTCTGCTAAGTATCAATTATCGTCGCCAAGTATGAAGTGTGCCTTTTCACACGGGTTATGGTGCTTCGCCGCTGCCATTTTGAGGCAGGAGGACCAATCTATTATTCTAGCCAAGTTATTAGTTCATCATGCGCCGCAGAGTAACCCTCAACGTTCGTTTCTTGCGCGATAATTTCTAAGTCACATACTGTACAGTAGGGTGCAAAAAGTCACGGGACCCCCCCCAAACAAAACCAGCCAAGATGTACTATTCTATTTTGGTCATTTTTGTGCTGCAGCTTTTAAATATAAGCAATTGTAAAAGTAGGAACTAAAAGTATATTAATAGTTTCTCAGCTATTTCGTACGCGATTTTTATAGTAAATACTTGCTTTTACACACACATATATATGTATATTTGTAAAAATATTTGAAACCGAATTTTTTATACACAATATAATAAATGTATTGTATATTTAGAATCAAACCTCAAGAAAGCGGGGGCAAAGAAATAATCAAAGTAAGAAAGTAAATCTCGGCTGGCAAGGGGGTTCGGACTTTTTTGCACGCTACCGTAAGTAGACGAATCGCAGTATATTGAGCTGACGGCAGGCGCAGAGACTGCGATTGAAACTATAGTAGAGAGCTGGGCCGGCCGGCGGCCGAGAAGGCAGACTATCAAGACAAGCCGCTAAGCGCCCTTGAACCTTGAGCGCCACGGACAAATTCCAATTAATACGAATTGAAGGCCGTCCAAGCGAATTCTTTGTCTCAAGTCGATCTCAAGGCTGTGGTAAAAGCGGAGCAGGTAAAATCACGTGCATGTCACATGGAAAAGGCGATGAGGAGCTCACAATTATGTCTAGTCATTTTACCAAATCAAGAGAATCTTCTGGTTTTCTTTTCTTTCTCGAAGCAATCTTCTTCAACCTTCTGTGAATATATTGGCCTCTTTTCATGTCACAGAAGTGCCGCACACCTGCATCAAGAATATATGTCAAAGCGCCGAGCTTCACCCTACGGCACGATTTACAAGCGCCTTGAATATTAAATGAGGAATTTCCATTTTACCCCGCCAAATAAAGGGCAAAAACGGGATGGGCCTGGTGGGGAGTGGCAAGGTTCTATTAACTGGGGCAGGTCGACGAATGAATTTAGGGATATAGATATTGGCCGCTTTCTTGATTCAATGGTGAGTAATGTACAGATCCCCCTTTTCTCTTAGTATTGTGTAGGGCAACCCTAGGCATCGATCATAGCTTGATATCACCGCTACCAAGAACCAAATAAACTATTAATAAAGCTATCTAGCACAGTATTCCAAGCTTCTTGTACAATAACTCGTAAACGTTCTGTGGTAATTTTGAAGTGTCGTAATAAACCTTATCATATCGTTGTTGTATACGAGGTTCAGCCTTCTCGCAAACTCGATGTTACCTAGCCCAAGGGCTGAGAGAATTTTGATGGGGTAGTCACATGACCCTAGATTCTTGGCACAGTCTTGGGACATTTTCGGTGCATAGAGCTCGGGGCCGTTTTTTTTTCGCATGCAGAGATGCCTGGAATACAAGGTAAAAATGTTTGGGCGGGGCACGCCCGGTTGCAACCCAGATAATAACCGAGGAATTGTTTAATTAGGAATAGGTGATAAGCGGATCGGTTAATAACCGGTAAACTAATAAAGTTAACAGAAAATTGAAGTATTTTTGCTTAAATAAGCAACAATAGTAAATTATAACCGGTTGTTGACCGTTTGCTAAATTAAGTTAGCTTAAGTTTTAAACGAAATTATATAATTTTACTATACGAATAAATTTGTTAATAATACTCGAATATAGCAAAAAACTTTAAACACGTTAATTAGTACTTAATTTATTAACAATTTGTTATTAACTAGTAATAAACAATAAAATACAGCAATAAATTTTCGCAAATATACAAAGTGCTATATTGCGAACAATTCTGTTTTTATAATTTAAACAATAAACAAAAATAAACGTATATTTATTGTTTTGCAAAATTACTTTATAAATTCAATATATATTATTTTTACAAATATAAAGTTTTTTTGTATAGTTAATAGTAATATAAAGCTTTTTATTAAACTCGAGTACAAAAAGCAAATACTATAATTGTCGACTAATTGTTAACTTGTAATAAACCGGTAGCAATATATAAACTAGCAGTATATTTTTGCAATATTTTTGTTTAGTCGTTAACTAGTAAACAATCAATTGTTAA
>JAJSPD010000108.1:0-110857 GCA_021307315.1 Bisporella sp. PMI_857 | reverse complement strand
TCAGTGCAGGCGGCGGAAACGCCATGTCACAATCGCAAATGAGAGCGATTTTTTAGGTTCTCTGCCTCAATTAACTAAGCTATGGTGCAACTATTCTGGGTATCTCGGTGCAACACATATACCAAATCCTGGGTCCCTCCTTGTCCAAGCAGGCGCAAGAAGATAACAGCGAAATGGCGAGGCTCATGTCTACGTCCGGCATCAACCAGATTACAACATGCATTGCGAGAAACCTGCTAAATGACAACCACTGAATTCACGATCTGAAGATCCACCGAGAGATGAGAGAAGATACCTGCAACTATCAAAAGATAGAAGCTATGATATCAAGGAAACAAGAGAGTGTTCTCAGAGCAAATGAAAACAGCAAATGGTGCAACACAACCCTGAAGATGCGAAAAGTTGATTATGGAGCCTGGGCCGAGACATCAATAGTCGTGCCTGAAACTTGGCCATCAAGAGATGTGATATTAGTGCCCTCAGGTGTGACGACGTTGGCCTCAGTGGTTGCTGGTTGAGTTGGTGCATAATAGTTACCTAGGGATTGCTCAACAGACTGGGGTGGAGCATTCCAGTATGGTGAGGTGGGGTATCCATAAGCAGCATAACTATAGTAGCCAGATTGGTAGCTGGGGCTGCTCGAGACTTCAGAAGAAGCCGAAGGGGGGGCCGCATACGCGGGGCTACTACCAGCATATGAATAGTATGCCGGGGGAGTATGGCGAGCCCGAGTAATAGCTCTGATCGCCGCCGTAAGCGC
Source organism: Bisporella sp. PMI_857 (assembly GCA_021307315.1). Taxonomy (NCBI): domain Eukaryota; kingdom Fungi; phylum Ascomycota; class Leotiomycetes; order Helotiales; family Helotiaceae; genus Bisporella; species Bisporella sp. PMI_857. The sequence continues at coordinate 110,097 of JAJSPD010000108.1, read as the reverse complement.
CAAAGTTTGGAGGATAATATCCATAGGTAGCTATAGGAAGAACCGTTGTATGCCTGCAATATCAGGATTTTGTGAGGATTGCAGAAAACCCGACAATACGGATGAAAAAAAAAAAAAAAAAAAAAAAAATCCCCTGGAAGAATACATACTGATGGGGATGAAATTGCTGGGGACATCGGAGATGCACGGGGACCAAAGGGGCGAGTTGGAGGCGATTGAAGAGCAGGTAAAAAATCCATTGCGAGTACGTTGTCCTCCTGGGGGCGAGGTGTCAGGGTTCTTGAAGCTAACGCGAATGTTGCGACCCTTGAAGGAGGCACCAATCTTTTCGGAGTTAACTGTTTGCGTAAAGGAAGTCGATGACGGGCAATCTTACCTTTGAATCGGCAGCGGCTTGGGCTGATTCAACGTTCTCAAATTCAATGAACGCAAAGCACAACTTCTCGGTTGCTGCAAGCCTGAGTTAGCTTGTTATTAGCCAGGACGCGAAGTATACTTACGTTCGTACTTAGAAGCGTCTCACGAACTGCGACTACTTTCACATGACCATACTCGGCAAAAAGATCGTGGACCTCAGCCTCTATAGTACCGGCTGGAAGGTTGCCACAGAATAGTGTGCGTCATCAATTTCGTAGCGAGCAATGTAGATATTTGCTGACGAATTGGCGGTACCAGAGCGAGGGCTGATAGTGGCTGGAACTTGAGGGAAACCAGTTTGAGGGATGGCTGTGAAACGATAGACACCATGGTTGCGAAGGCCCTTACAAGTATAAGCATAATCTGAAGAACATAATACATGGAAATAAAACTTACAATCTGTGCACTCTGGCCATTTTCGTACAGTTCAAATTGAGCAACCACACCCTCAGGAAGACGGAAAGTAGCACGCTCAAGAGGGGTTGCGACATAGCAAGCCTCGAGATGACCAAATTGACTCAAAACACGACGGGCCTCGTCTGCGCTAAGAGTACCATATTGACGTTCAAGCAAGAATAAACCTGTGCTATTAGTGGATGTGTTCTTGGTGGCAATGACAGTGGAAGGGACTTACGGTGAGCCTTAGCCTTCTCTGTGCGGCATGGCCGACCATTGATGATGCGGCCTTGCCTTCGCGAATAGCACGCTCAGCATTTCAACCTTGTATATTGGCAGAATGCGAATGGCATCATCTTACCATCACGGCGAATTTTGACCCAGACAGGGCCAAATTCACGGAAGACGTGAGTGACAGCTGCCTCAAGATCATCATCTGGCTGAGATGCGAGAAGACTGTTGTAATATTAGGAAAGGATACGGGGAAGTGGGGTCCACTTACTTAGCAACGAAGACGCAGTATGCTGGAGGGTAGAAGGCTTGCGCATCAAAAACACCACCAATAGGAGAATTGCCGTAGTTGCCGAAGCTGGGTGCGGCTCCACCAGAAGTTAGTGATTGTCTGGATTGGCAGATGCATCTGAAGTACGAGACTCCTCAAGGTCGAGCGTGAGATTCTTAGAGGGGCTTGAAGCTTGGACTTGGATTGAAGAGGGGAACCATCACCTGAAGACCCGGCACTGCGAGAACCTGAGCGCCAGTTCTCATTGTAGATGCGAGCAGATTTAGGGGTGTGGAAACTTCCAGAGCGATGATTTGGACCAGATGTTTGGAAAGGGTCCTCGCTGTGGCTGCGGCCGTTGCGGACAAAAGGTGTAGGAGGAGACCAACTACGACGTATCAGACCGGTTCTCAAGGGTCATTGGAATTACTCACGTTCCGTCTTGGCTTGTAGCCAGCACCAACTGCCTTGCCAGTATAAGCACCTGAGTCCTTGGACTTGACCTCGACGGGCTCTTCATCACCAATCCTCGATAGTGAGCTCAGCAGTAGTTTTCAAAAGGTTATCATCTAAATGCTTCGTTAAATAATGTTAATGAAGCCGGAAATACCCAAAGTAGGCGATGGATGGGATATTATTAGATCGCGACTTTCATGTAGGGGAAGTGCCTGACAAAAAATTGTGACCACTAATACTCCTCCCGCTTCGAGACTCTGGCACGATAATTGAGGAAAAATGAGAGTTTATACTCTTCCGGAGATATCCGAAGACTTCTGTGAATATTACGGAGCTCGTTTGTGACGGACAAGACTCCTGTGTCTATCTGTGATGAGTTGTACATGACATGAGGGTAGTTGCTGGATACACAATGTTCAAACAAGGCAAGTGGCCGTACTCTTGAGCTGTGCAATTCTGTTTCCAGATAGTAGTACCCTTTTACGGCCTTCTAGAAGGGGGGAAACTTGGATAAGGTATCTTCGGGCGCCATTGCATTAGTTGAATCTAAACAATCGAAGCCAGTAATCCAATAATCCGACTAGGGGGTATTGCCAAATGTTTGTTGAAACATTAACGATATGAGAAGATGAGGGAACTCAATATGTTCGAGCCACGACTGCTGGAGAAAAAAACGTATGCGCGGAATTAAGATTCAATTCAGCTACTGGCTAGCCGATCATGCAGAGGACACTCTTGTGTGTTATGAGTTAGAAAAGTGGGAGTTATCACTTGAACGCTCTTTTTGAAGTTAAGATCATCAAACACTGGTTGATGAGTGAAATCGAGAATCAAATTTAAGCGAGAGAGAGAGTGATTAGACCCGAAGACTGCTTTAGATTTGAAAATGCAAGAACTTATGGCCCCTGTAGGCTTTGCTTATGGGGGAAAGACTCTTCTGACCGCGAAGTAAACGCGGATAGGTGTGGGAAACTGGATGCAAATGCGGACATGGGCAGCCTTAATGACAGACGAGAAATGGTCCCATTCCCCAATCTGATCGTAGCAGTAAGGATAGGAGACTATAGCTAGGTGTTTCCCACATGTGATAAGTGTAATAAACCTCAATCTGGGCCATGTTACTGATATTGGCTACAGAGGAGGTGAGGTTCGAGGCTTTCCACAGGGGGAAGTCCGGACTAAGCGACGCGACAACGAGATAATGACAACAAGCGGCGTGCGAAGGAAGAGGTGAAGAGGGTGCTGGTGAAGATGACGAAGGGAATGGTGATAGAGATGCGGATGGCGATTGCGACGTCGGCTAGTTTGTTTACTTACCGGCGATGTTAGTAGGTTTGGGACATCGTCAACGAGCTTCCCAGCGGCGCCAGCGGCGTTATCAATTGGACGAGGCATAGTCTCTTGGGGAGTACCACTGCGCGAAGCAGATGAAGGTAGAAGGGTGATGTGAAGGGTTACGGATATCAAGAGTTGGATGGGAGATTCCAAGGAGTGGTAAGGGAGAAAAAGAGGTGAAGAAGAGGAAAGGAAAAGTGGTGGGAGCTGGATGAAGTGATGGGTTTATACCCTCCCGAATCAGAAAGACCATGCCGCTAGTCTGGGTCGGAAAGAACGAGTGCTGCTCTCTCATCTGCATCACCCTCCCTACCCTACGGTAGCCGAGGTACTGTTTATAATGCATTAATACCTCTTAACCAGACTGATAAAGTCTCCATAAAATTTATTAATTCATTATATTCGTTTAGTTCATAGAGAGAGTAAGTTCCTTAGGTCATTGGCCATCAGATGCGCCTCAAAGGTCAATGATTCTCCACCAGTCTCTGTGCTGGTCTCGGGCAATTGTTTAGTCGGACAAACGTAGAGCGCGAGTGCAGGTAGTCCAGTCTACATAAACAACCCTGAGAAGAGAGCATCAACTGGAGAGATAGGAAGGAGGATGCTGTAATTGGTAAGGGAGCAGCAAAATCTGAGGAGGGGGTGGCCGGTCATCGAGGACTCGAGATAAGTTGACTATCCTCAAAGATATGTTTTCTTGAAACACTCTATACCTCATACCATTTACGAGCCCACGCAGCCAAACTATATCTCGCACGTTGCTTCACTACATTATAGATATTCACACAAAGGTTCAAAAGCCCCAGAACTGCTTCCTTCTGCCAGACGGTTCTGATACAACAAACATAGGTACCGGCTTAACAGCAGGGTCAACCCACCTCCACCACAACAGAAGGTAACAGCCACTATAAAGCAGAGTGATGCTGAAGCCTTTGCGGAAACCATTTTGGATCGAGTCCATGGGTTAACAAGCTCCTGTAAGATTTCGACCACCTCCTGCCAACAACGTACGTCATGGTCTACCACCCTGGGCTGCGGGTAGAAGCGAGACGCTAACTGTTTTTGGAATGACACTATTGGCCCGTTGCTCTGACAATCGGAAGCTTCCTCTCGAATATGCCAAATGGGGGAGATGGTGCCTCGCAGATAACCTGGTGAAGCAGGCTTAGAAAGTAGCTGTGCTCAGGTTCTGGAGGTTCTGCGCGCCATGCCTAACGAGTATTTGATAGCCTTGTTGCGACAGAAGGGGATAATGATAGTTGAACCAGGAAGAACACTTGATTTCTACCTAAAAACATAAAGCGGAGATCAATACTGGTATATATATAGATGGATTGAACTTACATGATTGAAGGACAGAACGAATGAGATAACCAAATAGCCTCTGGATATCTTGCCAAAGAAAGACACGTTGTTTCATCAAAACTCATCGCTGCTACCTAAGTTTTGATGAAGGACATGCAAATGCTTCAGCTGGGTCCACATCAAAGAAGGATTGTATCTTTTATAGTCTTGTTGTTTCATGAGCTTCTTAAGATTGTGATTCCATACGGCCTTGGGAAGGCAGGAGATATTGCCAATTCATCGTCCCTGGAAGAACAAGTCGCACTTCAGCCGAAGAGTTACGACAATATACGCGTAGTAATAACTGTGTGCATGCGCACATGTGGTCTTTGCTAGGTTAACCTTCCAGGACAAGAATATTTTAACTCATCGTCGCTGGCTGGCTGGCGGAAGGTAGACTCCGCAACATTAGGCCTACCAACATTGCTATGGTTAACTAAGAGTCATATTCTAGCCGAGTAGTCTTCATAGGTACAATATGAAGGGTAGATATGATGCTTTGAGATTAGTCTTAGAAGTTGATGCGCATGATCAAAAAGACTGAAATCGTTATTGTCGCGAAAAAAAGCGGGTACGATTAAAACGCAGACCGCTAGTCATGCGCCAAGACTTGGCATAGAGCAACTTTAAATTTAAGCGAGCCAATAAACTAAAAAAGGATTGGGTCACGAGACTTGGCCACCCACTCATCCAATGACCGACCAATAAGATTTTCAGAAAAGTGGAGCACTTCTTTTTCTTAGACTGCAAATAGCCGATCTTTTTCCTTTTCATTCAATTAGCTAGCAACTTCGCTTAGCTTAAAAAAGCGGGTCTTTACTTGATTTAAAGCTTCGCTAGTATTAAGCTTAGCTTGTAAATTCCGTGATGAATTCGCATTTTCGGGCTCGTTTACGTTAATTAGCGTTTTTGTTTAATAAATCTCGAACTTTAATTCGTTAAATTAATCCGCGTAATTTTGCTAAGCCGGCTTTTCAATTAATCCGAGCTAATAATAAGCTAAGATTATATGTCGGCACAAAAGCAAATAGCGTTTAGCGAATCGACAAAAGTATACGCCAGTTAAATTTAGCGAATCAAAGTCGCTCGATTCGGCGTTAGCTTCTGCAGCTTTAATTTCATTTAATAAAAAAAGCTGGATTTAATATAGAAATAAACTAAGCCAAAAGAACTCTAGTGTAGCGCTAAGTTTTTTTGTTGATTAATTGTATGCTGCTTTTTAAGCACGTACGTTATACTAAGAAGCGTATTGGCTAATAAGCGAAATAATCCTCGCTATAAAGTATTTTGAGCGAATTACTAGCTTAGTAAGCTTGCTAAGAAATTTAAGCGAGCGATAAAACGCTTTTATTAGATTAGTTGTTGTTACCTGCAAAAACAAAGCTGAATAGTCGCGTGCGTAATTGGCTTACTTTTCAATATTCGCTAACTAATAGTTTTTGATATAATTAGCCGACTCGGGGCTTTTGGCTAATCGAATTGCGTTATTTGTTGATTTAATAGCTTTTGCTTTTGTTCGGCAATTGCAAAAAGCAGCTATAAATTCAGTACGTGTACGACTATTTTGTTTTGAGCTTAGCTTTCGCTTAATTGTGCGTTGGCAGTAGACTCGGCAAAGCAAGTAAGTTACTTAAAAAGCTTAAATTAGCTAAGCGAGCTAAAAAGGATTAAAAGTGAGTATATGCTTCAGTTTCGCCTGCTGATAAGCCAAAAAATGCTAAGCGAAACGCTTTGATTTCGGCTGCAAAGTTATTTGTAAGCACATATCGAAAATTTTACGTGCTTCAGCGCTTTACAACTAATAAAAATTCAGCAATTAGCTCGCTAAACTTATTTAAAAGTAGCGCGTGCGCTACTAGATGCTAGCAAGCATATTAGTCACGAACTATTAGCGTAAAAAGCTTTTATTTTAATTGGTTAGTTTTGTGAGTTGAATTTATAAGTGTCAAGTAACTAAAGCGTTTTAAGCGTTTTAAGCGAGCCGAGTCCGCAAAAACTATTTTTTAGCTAAAGTTACTGTTTAATAATGTTGCTTGAATAAAGTCGTTAAACTAGTTAAGCGAATTAAGCTTTTCAAACGCTTTTTAGTATTGAACTTTAACGTGATTTTTAGCGTTAAGTAATGCAAATAGCGCGTTGAGATTAGCTGAGCGCTAGCAAGCTCTACTATTAATAGCATCTTAGCGTGTAAAGTAAGTTCTACTAGCAGCAATTAAGCGATTTATTACTTTTGATTGGCCGTAACTACGAATAAAGCTAATTACAGCGGCAAGTACGTAGCTTTTTGTAATATCGGTTTGCAAATGAGCCAAAATAGCGCTATTGCGCTTATAAGCGTTACTTTTATCTAATGAATGTATATAAATAAAAAAATTGCCGTTAACCGAAGTAAATTCTACGTATTCTGATTAAATAACTAGCTGCAATTTAACGTTATATTGTATTTTGATTTTTTTTGTTGTTACGCGTGAGCTGAAGCGAGAGCTTAGCGTGCTTTTATAGGCTCGCTTAAATCTGCAATCCACTATATAGCGCGTAAAATCACTTGACGCGTTAGAAGCGCAGCGCGTTTTGTTGAAAATATAAACATTGTTTATAATTGGCCAATAAAGATTATACTCGGCTTTAGTAACCCGAAAAGGTAAGGTTATATTGAAAAAGCGCGCTCGCATGTGACATATTGTCGCGGGATCACGTAGTAACAGCGAATAGGGGTCCATAGAAGTCAAAAAAATCATAAGGTAGATAGTCAAAAAAGAGAGATTTTGAATCCTTTTTTATGGTTGGGGGTCGGCCTAATATTTAGCCGATTTCCTAATTGATTGGCTCGCTTAATTATTTAGTGCTCTATGCCAAGTCTTGGCGCATGACTAGCGGTCTGCGTTTTAATCGTACCCAAAAAAGCAGCCACTAACTACAGCATCACAATACGGTGGCGCGGAGGTGGAATATCTATTTTGCGACGGATCGGATCATCCATACCTCCGACAGCATCATCAAAGTCGTCAACTTCTTGAGCTACCCACTAATACATTAGGAGGTCAATCCCTCCACCATTTCAATAGAGCTACTATGAGGGCTACCCCGCAGCTGTTGGGAAAAGGCTTTTGGGGACGAAGCTTGGATGAGTTCAAAAGAGTTGGGTTGATATGTATGCCCCCATGAATTCAGCGTGAAGCTATGCTAACCAATTGCCATAGCATTAACAGGAGCAGCAACGCAAGTGCCGACTCAGCCATATGTTCTGACTTCGTTTCATAATCCTGAATCGCTGGCGGACCACAAATTGATGAGTGATGCCGACATAGGCGGATTCTCCAAAGCAAGCTTCGACTGGATACCTCCTGTTACAACCCCCAACCCTTCTCCCTCCGAAAACAAGAACGGTCACGCCAAGTTCCATGGCAACATATCAATCGAGCTCCCTCCCAACAGACCGGAAGTCCATCGAAGCGGGTATGCAGCATGGCGGACGAGAGATCGAGGATACTCGCTGTTTGGAAAGCTGCTCTGGGATGTTGATCCTTACGCATATCTTGCTTTGCGGATAAAGAGTGACGGGCGCAAATATTTCGTGAATTTACAGACGGAGAGTATTGTGTACACGGATATACATCAGCACAGATTATACGCGCGGCGGCCGGGGGAATGGGAGACCGTGTTGATCAAGTGGAACGAGTTTGTAAGGACGAACCATGGAATGGTGGTGGAACCACAGTCAGAGCTGCTGAGGCAGAAGGTCAGGACGGTCGGCATTGGATTGATAGACCGTGTCCCAGGACCATTCGAGCTCTGCATTGAGCGGATCTGGGCCACGAATGGGCTGAGTCAGGAAGACAAGCTAGAGGATGCAAGATTGGAAGAAGGTTCACTAACGACTAAACATGGAGAGAAGATACGATGGGGGGATGAGCCCAAAGGAAATGGCCCATCATGAATGAATTATGTATACAACTACCAGCATGTGTCATGCTCCCATATGCTGTCAGACAACTAACTTATGCTCCACGCTGAAGATTCAATATCCGCCCAGTAGTCTTGGCCTAGTACCATAGCCCCTTCATTGCTCCATAGCGGTATCCTCTGCATTTCCATGCCGACGTCTCTTCCCCTCAGACCGTCCGCCATCTCCCTGTCCACCACGCCCGCGCTTCCGCTCCAGTTGTTTCAGCCCATGAGCGTCTCCAAAGCCAGGAACATAATCCTCATCCCACAGCTTGCCCGGCTTCCACTCAGTCAAATCATCCTTCAACCCACCCGCCTCAACCTTGACAGCACCCTTCTCCACCCTCCCCTCCTCACCCTCGCTATCCCTATCTATCCAATCCCGACGTCTAGACCAAGGCGTCGCCTCAAACGAATACTCGACCTTGCGGTCGTGACGACATCCCCGCAACGAGCGCGAGCGGCAGTCTGCTCCGGCAACAAGCCTCTCAGCGGAATCCTCCTTAGGGCACGGTCCGTGGATGAGGTTGCGCGTACGCTCGATTTGCGCGGCGCAGATGTGGATCGCGGTGGGACGGCAGTCGCAGTCGCGGAAGCGCGTGTAGGTAATGTGACACATGGTGATACCGACTGTGAGGGTCTGAAGCGGAGGTTTGTTAGTTGAGATGGGAGCTGCGGTCCTAGTTTAGCATACCTGAAGGATTTCACTTTCGCTTTGGTTTCTGTTTTTGAAATGGGAGTTTTGTTGGCTGAAGTTGTGGAGGAGCGAGTTTCTCATGGTGTGGTAGGGGGTGCTGGAAGGTGCGTTGGATATCGTGGATGAATAAAATCTCAAGGCTGCCGCTCGAGTTGTGCTTTTCCTTGCTGTGGCGAGTTAGTAGATTGCCTTACCGATTCCCTTCTCTCTTCCTGCCTTGGACTTCCTTTTTTATTCACTGGTACAGGCTGCGAAAGAAAGCAGGAGGCTGTAAGTCAGCATGTCAGTGCAGAGTACTTAGAAAAATATTATCGCTCTTGCAGATGTAGGTAGCGGAATGGATTTGCCTCCGTATCTTGCCTCCTCGTCTTTCTTCCTCATCTTGCCTCCTCATCTTAATCTTCAAGTTATGCTTTCTTCATTACGCATATGGGCCACAGTGGCATATGCTCTCATTGTAGACTTTGCAACGCTCAGGCATCAATAACGGTCATTATTACAAGGGTTTATTCGCACATCTATTTCTGCTCGTATCATTCTATGTCTCTATTACTTCGTCCCTATTCACATCGCCTGCACGTACTAATGCGATCGGTCGCACTTCGCCATCAGGCTCACCAAATCCAGCAGTCGGGAGGAATACGCCCATTCATTATCATACCATGCCAGTACCTTGAAGAACTACGGAACGTTAGTCTCAATAAGGACCAGGTATAAATCTACTTGCCTTCGAATTGAGGGTAATGCAAGCCTTAGCATCGACAACGCAGCTGTGGGGATTGCCCTGGAAATCGCAGCTCACCAGTTCATCCCGCTCGATAGCCAGCACCCCTTTCAGAGGACCTTGAGAAGCCAGCTCCAAGGTGGAGATTATTTCTTCCAGGGATGCGTCTTGCTCAAGGTTGATTGTTAGGTCGACGAGAGACACATTATTTCTACGTTTCAGTCAGTAAATCTAATGAGGACTGATAAACAATACCGATGGCTTACGTTGGAACACGCAACGATATGCCAGTCAGTTTCCCCGTCAGTTCCGGCAGGACGCTCGAAACTGCCTTTGCAGCTCCAGTCGTGGTGGGGATGACATTGCCCAACACCGCTCTCCCGGCTCGACGATCCCGCTTGCTGTAGCCATCGAGGACATGTTGCGATCTCGTCGATGCATGCACCGTTGTCATAAGAGCCTGCACGATGCCAAAACGGTCATTAAGCACCTTCGCCAAAGGAGCGAGGCAGTTGGTGGTACAGCTTGCACAGGAGATCACAGTTGGGGGGTGTTTGAGTGGATATTGCGAGGTGTTGACGCCACACACAAATGTTGCCGCATCTTTGCTGGGTGCAGAGATCACGACCCGCTTTGCGCCTCCATATTCCACATGTTGCTGGGCTAGGGCGGTGGTGGTGAACTTGCCTGTGCTTTCGATGATGTACTCCGCCCCCGACGCTGCCCAGTTCAAGAGTTTTGGATCACGCTCTGATGTCAGATGAACTAGATTCCCACCTATGGAAAGAGTGTTTTCGTTCACAGCGAAGATATCCTGTGGAGAAATGTTGACTATTCTGCTGAGAGGTCCGTGGGTCGAGTCGAAGAGGATCTGATAGATAACATCCTCAATTGACGCACAGGTGTGATTGATTGCTACCACTCTGATGTCATCACGCACCAGTGAGTTGCGGAATGTTATTCGACCTTTGAATATAATCAGTCTAGGCGCAAAAGCTATGACTGGTGGGACTGGCCTATTCTTCCCCAGCCATTAATTCCGATCTTGGTTACATTTGCGATTGCGCTCTGTAAAGGTACCAGAGGGGAGGCTTCCTCATCATGTATACTTGCTGGTGCCATGGCTTGAGCCGACAAGATTATCAAAAGGTACTAAGAGAGCCGTCTTTCTGTTCGGCTTTGATATATTAAAGGTAGACTGATCAACACTCTGGAGGTATTGGAACTGGGATCACAATATATTATTTTAGTATATCTAGAAATGATATATACTTACATATATCTGCTGACCCAGAAGCCTTGCCATGGACTATCTATACGTGATTGGCCGCTGGTACGCCAGCCAACCTAAGTAGCCCATCCGTTCCATTCCGTCTGTAACGAAGAATCAAAATGTCCGGAATATCGTTGCTCAGTCACGAAACTTCCCAAATAAAACAACCATATTTACCTCCGTAATTGTGAGGTTGCTCAACTGCTAGTTACCTATCGGGAGAAGAGATGCCAAGGTTTTCGGGAAACGTTTCTTGATAAACTCCACTTTTACACAACCCACCTTATATCATTTCTCCGACGAATCAGCATTCACAGTAAGAAAGGATCACAGATACAAAGGTGGTTAAATGTAAGAAGAGATAGTATCATAGCAGTTTCTGCCTTGCCTCCCCTGATCACCTGCATCTCACCCCTCCCAAAAAAGCTTGCAAGCGGAAAGTCTAGGTGGCAAGCTTATGATAGATGGAAGCTCCTTATACTGCCTTCGGTCCCCTTAGATGTTTCACTTTCTACATTTTAAGCCTACAATCAGGTACACAGAGCCGCCTCTCTACTGCTTATACTTATTCCAATTCAGGGCAGCACACTTTCCATACCTGATCACAATCTCTGCTCAAAAATATCTAGCAATCTTGCAGGATCCATGTTATCAATGTAGTTCGCCAGGACCTCGGTGCAATGGGTTGTGTGGTCCGGCAGCATGTGCATGCTTGAATCAGGCCATAGCCCTGTTGCCTCGGCCTTCCTCTGCAATTTAAAGAACAATTAGTAACCCTGATGAGATAGAGGCTGAGGACAGGAAGGCAGAGCGATAGAGCTCCTGTACTGTAGACGCACCGAAGAAGTCTAGGCTATAAAAGCACGCAATAAGCCATGTTTTCTCACTCGGCGACGGAGTATGGCTCATGTCTATGTATCGACTCATCGATTAGTTGCATACCCTTCCGTCCGAGGATCTTCTGGACGGGTCCTTGGTTCCTGGGTATACATCTAATTCTGATGGCTAGGCAAGCGCTTTATCGACTCACGCTGGCACCACCCCAATTCTACTGAAACTACCACCAATACTCTCTGAGGTGGTAATACTCTTCAGACCTCCATCCGCAGTTGGTTCCCAAACCGATTGAATCACTTTACCTCCCATATCCAAGATGAGAACAATGATCCGCGCTGGTTCGGTCGTGCGTTTAATAGCCAAAGGTGCACTACTTCCTGAAATACCCAGATCATTCCAGTCGGCATTCCAAATCGAGTCAAGCAGGGCTCGATGTTTCAGCGCACCATCGATGCCCAAAGCAAGGATATCAAGTCTATTATTGTCGCCGACAATAATCGATGGAACACTGACCCATGTGCCTCCTAGATTGAAAGGTTCTGTGTAGTCGGATGTTCCATTCCACGATCTGTGTATCATAGTCTGGTTAGCCTTCAGAATACCGAAAAAGTCAACACGGTTAATTGCGGGCGATACAATCACTGGATCGCCAGTATATGGCCAACCGAGTTCCTTCCAGGAAGTCCAGGCTATTGGTTGGGAAGTGTATTGTTTGTGTAGTGCGAGCCCAGAATCCTTCTCGAATATCACCACGTCATGGAATGTGGTAGTGTTTCGGCACACAACGCTAGGTGCAGAAAGCGACCCTTTAGCAACATCATTATTCATGGAATTTTCCCAGCTAGCAGAGTTGCTATTCCAATACTTGCTGAGCATCTGCCAGTAGTTGTGGATGATTTGCTTAGAATTATCCTCACGGACCCAGATGTGTATCTCGTCGCCATTTATCTTGTGACATGCAGCCACGGGACTGCTAGCACTGGCCCCTAGTGATTGCTAGTCCCCCCATACCCCGTTTTTGAAAGGTTTAGTCAGTACAACACCATCTCCTGCGCGAAGTGCAAATACGTTGAGCTGCTTCGGCGAGTTCCAAATCATGGCCGAGGGCTGACTCAGAAATTGCTGATTTGAAAGATCCCAATTTTGCCATGTCCAGTTGCCATTGTTTTCGATTGCTTGCGAAAGCTTTCCATCGGTTTCCCTAGCGAAAAGATAGAGTTGTCCATCCAGCTCCGCAGCACTGAGAACCTGTGAGTATATTGTGCTCCGTTCGGGACTATTAAATGAGTCAACTTTCTATACGTTATACTGGCTGACGATCCTGATCAACTTGCCTCTTAATCCTACCAGTGACCTTAAAACGAATGAGTAAACCAATAATAAGAGCCAAGAGCACAGAAGATGAGATCACGACTATTATCCAGAACGTCGCGCTTCGTTTTCGGAACCACGGACGTTCCTTCTCGGTGGCAGGCAAGTCTTGTACTGTACCGGTGGGAATCGGGCCCAAATTCGCCGGTTCTGAATCAGGTTCAGAGATATACTAGCTTGCATCCGAAAAATGGCCAACGCTTCTGTCTTCATTGATGCGGGTTAACGTTGAATCCTGTGCCATTGCCACACACGGCGATGAGTGTCATCAACTTGGATGACCCATGGTGTTGAGCACTTTGGCGGGATGTTGACTTGCGTGCCGTAATCCTCATATGAATATTCGGCGGCTACGCCTCAGCTTACGAGCGGCACATGTTATAGAGTAGCCAATCAATAGAGGAGCTGCTGAAATCCGGACCTCATTAGCTGCACCGCCCTTTTCTCATTGTCCTTAATGGGTCCAAGTAACGAGACAAACTATATCGAACACTAGAGTACGGCGCATATGGCTCGGCCCGCAATCTCAAGTGATCTCGACCAAGTCTTTAATACTTGGCATCTGCCCTACCCTGAAGAACACCTATAGCGTGGCTATAACGCCACGTAATGGAAACTCCGGAGACTGTGCCTGCTTATGTCTATATCTGGTTTGGGTACCAATAGTGGAAGCCGAACGTACATTTCCTGGGGGTGGCGTAGATTATGCTACTCTAGCCCGGAAGGTTTTATAAACGCTATGTTCTATGCCACGTGCACCTCACCAGCAACTATATTATTTATTAGGAACGCCTCATGTGTACTGTATATTAATCGTAGGATATCTCCATGTCAGCCTGATTCTCCACAAAGCAATCCCCTAACCTCTACTAGCAAGTGGTCTTCCTGCTACTGAAGCTATGTGGTTTTCTTTTCGCTTTCTCTGGCTGCTATGCTTCTCCAGTCTCGCTTTCACTGCGACCACACATCTGGCAGCAGGAGATCGGGGTAAAAACTTAGTAATCCCATTCGATGTTGGGCTCAAATCTTTACTCTCCGCAACTGCAACCATCACACATAATGGTACCGTACGGTGGAGTGAATTCGATGCTCCAACTCCTGGCACGATTGTCAATGTTGCTACTGAGAAGGATGTCCAGGTAACAGTACGTCACAATTGCTTGCTCAATCAAGCCGGATCGTGCCCACGCTGATCGGCTCTAGATTAAATATTGCGTTTCTAAAGGTGTTCCCTTTCTGGCACAAAATGGTGGACATGGATGGATTAACAGTTTCAACCTTAAACAGAATGGCGTTGTGGTAAATTTGAGAGGACTAAACGCTGTTGAATTCAATCGTGATAGAACGCAGGTTACTTTGCAGGGTGGAGCATCAGTTGGGGAAGTGATCAACGCTGCGTATGCAAATAACGCCCAAGTCCTGACCGGCAACTGTAATTGCGTTGGTACGTTAGGTGCAGCTCTTGGGGGCGGTTATGGGAACTTGTTAGGTCTTCACGGGCTCTCCATTGATAACTTCCTGTCGATGAACGTTGTCATCGCAGATGGAAGCCTCATAACCGTAACTCCCGCGGTTAAGGATCTCTGGTGGGCTCTTCGTGGCGCTGGGCCAAACTTTGGTATTGTCACGTCTGCCGTGATGAAATCCCTCCCAGTCCCGCAGGCAGAGAATACTGCCTGGCTTGGCGGTTTGTTCTTCACGGGTGATCAAGTCGAAGCTGTTGCGCAGGCCATTGAAGACCTTGTCCTTCAACCTAAGATGAACATTTTCCAGTACTATCTCACCACCGGCGCACCGGATTTTATGCCTGCTGTTCTTGTCACACCATTCTTCTATGGATCCGAAGCAGACGGGCGTGCGGCCTTTGCCTCGATAATTGAGCTAGGGCCATTCCTGGATACCACAGCCCAAACCGCCTATCCCCACTGGAATGATGGCGCTGCAAGCTTTTGTGTCGACGGTGGACGCAAACCTGCCTACAGTGCTGGCTTTCAGAAAATGGTGTCTGCTACCTGGCGTGCCATTTGGAACGAGTTTATTACCTTCCTCGAGTATCCAGGCACTGGCAGTAGTGTCGTGATACTCGAGGCCTATCCAACACAGCTTATCCAGTCGATCCCTGCTTCGACGGCATCTTTTGCCAACCGTGACATTCGATTCAACTCGATAGTGTTACCATGGTATAATAACAAGAGCTTGGATGCCGCCGCTGAGAAGTTCGGGTCAACTGTGCGAGATTTATGGCGCTCTACCAGTGGGCTGTCTGAGAACCGAACGTGAGTCAAACTCTTTGGTATATTGTGCAGTCCTCTAATGAAACCTAGCTACATAAATTTTGCCCATGGCGATGAGCCAAATGATGTTGTGTACTTCAGTAATACAGCGAGATTGCGCAGTATCAAGAAAAAATACGACCCGAAGCATGTTTTCAGTCATTGGTTAGATATTGAGTATAGGAAGTAGTGGTGGTTCAGTCAAGCTTGATATCCATTGCTCCTGAAGTTTTGTGAAATTGCGGCATTAGATTTCAATCAATACATAGTTGATTCAAAATAAACCTATAAAGTCGATAATAATGACAATGCACTACTACCCGGCCTAATAGCAATATTTCTCTTTATAAGCCTTAGAGTGAAGTAAGATTTACAGATTATACTATCTAAATAATCCATATTTACAGAAGGGCTCAGTTTGCTAAATGGAGCTTTAGCACCACCTCTCCCTATTGGTTTCTGCTCTACTTGATTGTGAATGCAATACTGAGTCTTTCTATAAGATGAAATATTGCTTGCAGTAATACATTTACCATTTGCTGGATTCTGCAGAAAGTGACAGCTCGAAGTGAACTACTGTTAATGCTATCCAAAGACTGAGGTTGTTGACAAGTACACTACAAGGCATTGCCACCAAGTCCATTACCAACATCCAGCGGTATGATATGCCAGGTAAAAGCAAGGTGCCTGATCCCTGACTTCTGAAAGCAGTTCGTTCTGCAGTAATTATAAATGACTTACGGTACCCAACAGCGATGCAAACGCTTAGAAGTTTTTACACTGGTAGTCGATTGGTCATCACTATAGGTCTGTTCACTGAAGGTCAACTGCATTCATAATAGTATCTATCAATAAGCTCCGCAACAACGAACTCCGCCGTTCCGCCGCAAGCTACGAGTAGAAGTCACAGTCACACTGTCGAATTAATCGCTATCGCTGTGGCCTCTACTGCTGCCTCTACTACATATCTCATCACCGGCGCAAATCGTGGCCAGTCCTCCCTCTTCTATGCCCCCACCTTTTACTTGTCAACGTTCATAGGTATTGAACTTGGCCACCTCTCTATATTTCTCACTCGCCTTAACTCTGTATGCATCGCCGCGGTCCACAACCCCGCCGCTTCCATCAAGAAGCTCGAGGCACTCGCCACTGGATCAGGTAGCAGGCTCATTGTCGTTAAAATTGACAGCAGTGTTGCTACGGATGCAAGTGATGCTGTTAAGGTACTACAAAACCCCCACAAGATCGCGAAAATTGATGTAGTAAGTGAGGATAAGGCTTTCATTCCCTTAAAAATGAGATGATAAGCAAGAGTACTGGTGAGAAATGTTGCCTACTTGGGAGTGACATGGGCTGGAAGTTTGTGGATGAAATGATTCATAGGAGTTAAGATACCTTTTTCGGCAACAGAAAAGATTGATATGGAGCTCTTAATAGGTCATTGAAAATGCAGGCATAGGAAAGCACGTGCGTGGAATCACAAAAGTCACCCCTGAGGGTCTCCGAGAAAACGTCAACATCAATGCCGTTGGTTAGTACTTCCTCTCCCCTTCTCCATATATTATCTCTTTCTCTCAGCTTTCCTTAACAATGAGCATTTAGGACCTCTCACTCTCTTCCTTCAGTTTTGGCCTTTCCAGAGTCTAGGAACACACACAATGCGGACCTAACAACGTTGATGGACATGATTTCAGATTTGTGCAAACCGACACAGTTAACATACGCACGGGCAGGATTGAACGTAGGCGAAAGTGCTTAGACATAGCAGAGTCCTTGTAGATCTAACTCAAGTCCTCAGCTATTTTCACAAAATTGCTTCGCAAATAATATGCTCATATGCAGCGATAGAATGTGGGAGTCCAAAAACCCCCAAAGTAAAGCATCTGATGAGCCTAGCCGCTCATCCAACTCACGGGCTGGAAACATGGGCATATACCAACATAATCCCTGAAAGCCAGGCCTGCATATGTAGCGGTGTCTCCTGCAAGTGACCCAATCATGATATGTCCAAATGCACAGCATCTGGGGTATCTGCAAGTGAACTCCATTTATGTTATTTAATCTATGCAAACCATCCACACCGAGTAATATTTCGCCTATCGTAATAATTTTATCCAGCAGACGGTAACTGGATATAAAACAACCGTGTCAGAATAAGGACAGGAGATACACTAACCAACGGGGCTGTTGATTCCTTAGTGGGGGTAAGGCAAGAGAGCCTTAGGCTATGCTCTTCGATCCCCATTATTCCTCCTACCCAAGCTCTAAATCTCACTATCAAAAGTTCCTTGAATATCATTTCAGCTCGAAAGATTTCAAGTCTCCTCAAAGCAACAAAATTCCCCTTTCAACTTACGTCTATGCTTCGCTGATTTTGGCCAACGCAAGCCTTACTGCTCCAGTTGCCACTCCCGCAGCTATCGGTACACCTGAGTAATTCCCCTCTAAATTTTATGCAAACTAATACTCTGGCCTAGCGGCCGCTGACGCCGACAACTTGGTCCAAAACAGCTGGTCCGCTTAAATATCGATATCCCACTCAAGGGCATCTTTGGCGGAGGTCAACTTGAGCAAAGGGGCTGAGAGGGGTCAGGTGGTCGGAAGGAGGCGGGAGGCTGGTGCAATAGTATTACAAACGCAGTGTTTTGCTTAAGATATTATGCAGCTGTTGTTTTTGAATAAAGATTCCTGTCTTTCAGTTTCTTTCTTCCCGGTAAAGGGTAAATTCAGATACTTATAAAATTTAGGGGTTAAAAAAGATAAGGCCGTTTCTTTAACGTGACTTGCAAAGAACAACGTTGTATGGATATTTGACTTACATATAAAAGCCAACTCTGCAACTTGCAACTATCTATGATCTACCTCAGACTAAACCTCATCTGGGATGTGAAGCTCACCCTTCTCACCTGCAATCATGGCTGCTGCCCGCTCTGCAATTCCATACAATGTAGCCTGGGGGTGTCCACCTATCGGGGCTGGAAATATACTTGCATCCACAACACGAAGTCCTTGAACGCCTTTGACTTTCAGCTCAGTATCGAGCACCGTTCCCAGTGCACATGTCCCAGCAGGATGGAAGTGTGGACTACCAGTTGCACGAATCCTGTTTTCAATATCTTCAGTAGTACTATCCAAAGTCAATGGCTGCATTCCAGGCATAGGCGCAACTTCGGCTTCAACAACATCTTGGCCGGCTTTGGTGTTTGTAAGGCACTGCAACAATCTGCGAGCACCATGCACTAACACTGCACGATCCATAGCTGTATCAAAGTAATTTGCATCGATCACAGGCTTGTCTTTTGGCAAAGCAGACGCTATCTTGACTGTGCCGCGAGAGGTTGGAAGTAGAAGCATAACGGAAGTGCCAACATAACTACCATCGACCGGGATACCAGGTGCAAGCGGGTGGTACACAACCATTGTCTCAATATGTGGTCTTTCACTCAAGGCCTGGACATCCGAGCTATCTTTATCTTTGGCCAGTGCCTGTTGGACCAAAGAGGTAGGAAGAGCTTCATTAACGCTCCAGTCAACTGGCATGCCCTTTACAAACGCAGGGTCTGCGAGTGTTGGATGTCCGAGAGCCAATCCGCGCTCTGGATTCCGTAGCCTAAAAACTTGAAACAATGCAAAATGATCAAAAAGGTTGGCTCCGACCGCTGGAGAGTCATGGATAAGTGGGATAGAATGGCTGGCGAGCAATGAGGCCGGACCTACTCCCGACAACTGCAGGATTTGTGGTGATCGCAAGGCCCCGGCAGCCAATACTACTTCCTGGGCTTTGATCTGCCGACCATCTTCAAGCAAAACACCTATAGCACGAGGGGCTTGGCCTGGAATGTTTTCAAACAGCACACGGTGGACAGGAGTATCAGTTCGAACGTCGACTCCAGAGTGAGCAAGATCATAGGCCAGATGAGCAGGCTGGCGGATGCCTTGGTCCCAGTTCTCAAGGAATTCTGAGAGGCCAGCGAGTTTGCCAACCGACGAAGGAACACGACCTACGCCAAGCTCTTCCCAAGCTTTTTTAAGCGGCTCACGCAAGGGATAGCGTCGTTTGGGGTCACTTTCGCTGATGCCGGTTATCTTTATTGGACCGTCGAAGCCGTGTTGCTCAGGGTTTGTTTGTGTTGTGTAATGTTCACTCCGCCGCATGTATGGTAGGAGACCATTGTAGCTCCATCGCTCATCATCCAGAAGCTTCGCCCAAGCATCGTAATCGGCTGCATCGCCGCGTTGCCAACCGCCATAATCTGCGGTGGAAGTTAGCCAGTAAATTCTCCCTATAAATTCCGCAGCGGACGCTACGTACTTAAGACGCTGCCACCACCGAGGGTCTTGCCTGCAGTGAGTGTGATAACACGGTTGGATAAATTAGGGATAGGCGCGGTAGAGTATGCCCAGTCGAGCTCGGAGCCTTGGAGGGCAAAGCCCCCCATTGTGCTGGTTGTGTACGGATTGGATGTTGGGTCCGGCCCAGCTTCGAGAACCAGAATAGATTGCTGCTTTGGCAGAAACTTTGCCAGACGTGATGCGAGAGCACAACCCGTAAGGCCGCCGCCAACGACGATATAGTCTACTTCTGTGGGGAGGTCCATGGTACGGTCTAGTGGTTACTTGTGTTCGTGGTTTATGGACGAGGTTGATGATGGAAACCGGGAGCAGGTGGGGGAACGACTTCCTCTTATTATAGGGGAATGGAGAGTTGGAAGAGGCTGGTGCGAGTCCCGCTCCTAGGATTTGTTACTCGCTGCTTGATTGGTACATGTAAACCAGCTTATGCACCAACTCTACCAGGAACAGTACATAGACTTATGTAAGGTGAGGAATACATCCAACTTCCAAAATTACGTAACGACGATTAATACTACAGACTCTAAAATACTTTATTTCTATCTACGTTTCTAGCCAGCCGTAGATCAATCATTAAAAGTACATTGCATACAAGCTTAAATTCCTCATATTAGTGCCACCAACATTATACTCTACATCAACGATATGACGTTTGCACCGAATGTTCAATTGCGATACCCTTGAGAGGTGCTGTAGGTGCATCCCTGAAATCACCATCATCAATATGTGTATTCACCCAGCCATTTGTATCGGCTTGCAGGTCCAACTGCGAGCCATTTTCGGAGCGCAGCCGCTGGCTTTGAGCCTTGATTTTACCCCATCGCGAGGCGTTTTTGGTGGATTAGGAGTTCAGCTGCACCGACCCAACGGTGTGAACCGGTTTATTATTCAAGTGGAGCCAGATCGGACGGTAGGTAGGAAGACAGGCGCTTATGACGGCAGACGAGAGCTCGATGCTCTCTCGGAAGAAAACGGGAGATGTGTAATCCAGTAACGAATTAGTAACAGCTGCGGCTTCAGTAATGGTTGCTTACAAGTCTCATCGCATAATGAGCTGCGAATCCATTGCCGACGTGATAGTAAGCCACCATACGAGCAGCACCGAAAGCACAAACACTGTAATAAAGTCGGTTATTCAAGTGCTACCAGGCGAACTTGGAAGATTTACGCTGCTCCCAATAGAAACTTGGCCACAACTCCAATCTTCTGCTTGGATCACAGCTGCAGCTTGAGAACCATAGGAATAGGTAATGTGAGAATTAATATATCCACAGCGAGGTCCGAGACACTCATCGAACATCACATAGGGACCGCATCTATACATTTGTTACCGTAGAATGGTTCCACGAAGGGGAATTCTGGCAATCATGAGCGGACCACTGGTAATTTCACCAACACGACGTACAGATATGGATTCTGGGTTCTTTTGGGCCTGTACCGAGTATCTAGGTCCTTTGTGATAACAACGTTGCATTGTTGGTCATTGTGATTGAAATGCACGCTGACTGCCTTTCTCGTAATCTCACTACATGCATCGCCAGTAGTTAGAATTGACTGCGCATTTGATAGCGAAACCCTGCCAACTCCCTTCCATATTGCTGATGTAATACGCGGGTCTGACCACCACTGGTGCATAAATTATTCGTATGATACCAACGAAAGTCTGCCGAAAGTACTTGGCAAGTTTTCGTAGTTTTTATGGTATTTGGGTATGAAAAAATCCATGAAATTAGAGAAAGCAATTAGACAGGATATTACGAGAATTAAACCTCATTTCGATTTTGAATACGGGACTGCCTATTGCGGTTGCATTAGAACCCCAAGAAGCTTATATGCGATTCAGCCATAAAACCCTACCAGTTCTCACATGGCTTCTAAAGGCGATGCAAACTTTTGGAAAGTACCCTCCATATCTGAGGATGATTACTGGAGATAATACGAAGCCACAAGACCCAACTATGCAGAAGATAGCTTTCTCGACCTCATATACCCCTACCATCTATTGAAAGGACCACTAATACAATAATACAATATAAAGTTTACAAAAAGTAATTGTGATATGTTCACTCGCACTTCGACCAGTAACCGGCCGGATCGTGCTCTCATCCTTTTCACAATTCAGTATCGCCGAGCGGTGCCGTGAGCCTAGGTCTGAAGGTAAACATCGTCGTAAAGATCATCAATCCTCGAGTGCGCAACCGAGCAGCCACTTGAATGCTCCTTCGATATATGCTTCGTAAGTTAGTAGTAATTGATAGTGCGATAGGCGCAGCAGGCGAAGCTGTCGTACACTCGAAGTCGGAGGTGACTATCAGAGCCATCGTCTCTTAAAGGAAGCTCTAAAGAATCGCGGAATCCATCAAGTTCTGAGTATTTAGGGGACGTGTGAGACCCCTCCAGTCATGATTTGCATCATGGTGCTTGTCCCGGAAGTGGGACGTGACTTGAGATCGGTTTAACAGTAAAAGCATATCAATACTCGCTACAACCACAAATCAGAATTTGCTCTTTTCGGCCGACATAGAGCTGGAGTCGCTCAAGAAATAGGTCAGAAGGGGGTTCCATATTAAGTTAATGCATCAAATATAGAATGATAAAAGTAAGAAAGATGTTCTACTACATAACCTACACGATTTCTGACGCGACCCTTACGCGGGCACGAATCAGGGGTATATGTTATATTCTATCGGAGCCCTACGCAAACCTCGTTTGTGCACGTGCCATAATCTCTGGTTATATCATAACTTATGGAAAATGGCCAACCCGTATCCCAGTAGGTAGTACCGGCAGCGCATTTTTTTATTAAAAAAAAGGACCTTTTTACAGTTTCTTCTTCACTGTAAATTGCGCCTTATAGTGATAGGAACTGCTATATGAATGCGAATGATATTGGAGAATAGCAAGGCTGTGCTCATAACCCAAGACTCACTATGTGGTGCTTAGATTCAGACTGGCCGCCTTAAAATGCAGCAAGTTTAAACTGCTCATATAAAGCGAATCCTTCATAGAGAGGACCCCCTCGTATTCCACCAGAGAGTGTTCCTATCCACCGTGTGTAGAGTACTACATCCGCAATAACCAGGGTACTGTTTACATCTATTTCCATAATTCCTTCATTCCCGAGATTTAACTCAATATGAAATCCTTGTGGGTTTCCCGAAGATACCACCGGGGGGAACTGGGAATTTTTTCCTGTTGGGCGTACTTTGATGCCTGAGCAGGATGCGGCTACGATACTGCCATTGAGAGATGCGTAGCTACTGACATATTCAGTGCCATTAGGCGCAATTACATCAAACCAAACGATGGAATATGGCCCGAGCCTGCCATGGCCCCAATACCAGCTCTTCACGTTATTTGCAAATGGCTGATCGCCCCAATTCTGGATATAAAATTAATAGGGATGGGAAGTAGTCAAGGGCATGGACTATTTTACCTTGTCGTGGTAGCCAGATCCGTTGAATTGAAGATGCCTACTGCCAATTCGAAAGTCTGCCACCGCATTTGCATCTGGCATTGCATTGGCCCACCCAATGTGAGGTGAGACTTCAAGGCGCGAGCCAGCTTCAACTGGGCCGCATGGGTAGTGCGCAGGGGCGGCCTAAATGGTTGCAATGCCCTTTAGCTTATGCAAGTCCGTATAATTTGCCGCCTGTGTAGGAGGCAAAGAAGATTGTGAAAAGGGGTTAGAGAGAGGGCACGCACAGATGTCAATACCAAGGAGCCTTTAATACCAAGAATTGGAGAATCGATCTTGACGATATAACGGGACAAGTCACTCGTACCCGTGAATTCGAATCCAGTACTTTTCCAAGAACCTGACGATCCGTTTCCATCCGTCACCACGGTGGCTTCACCGGCCGTAAATGGAAGACTGTTGATTGGATAGAACAGGAGGGAGCCGTCATCAAAAGACACAAAGATGTCCACGGAGACCGCAGATAGTGGTAGCCGGAATGGGAAGCCAAGGTTCGTGGCCAGATAGAATACAATTACGATGGAAGAAGAGCTATCTTCAGATACAGCGTCGAAGTACCACCAGTCGAAGTTAGTGGCGTTGTTTGGATGCACTTTAGGGCTATCGAGACCAGAATCATCGGACACAAATTGGGTGACACTTGGTCCATACCGAATGGTATTAGGAACTACGAGAGTCTGACTGGATAAGACCACCTGTATGATCACCCATAAGGCAGGGAATATTGCTAGAAAGTGCATTTTTAAATGAATAACGGGGTTCTTGCCAGAGGGAAGAAAAAGAGTATCGATATGCGCAACAGTAGCAGATTTGGTGGCTTCCCGATAATAGGATTATCTTGAACCTTTAAGAGAAATATAAGTTGCCCAGAGCTAGGGCATCCACTAAAACTTACATCCTGACAACATAGTAGAAAGATGCGCGAGAATGAGGTTCCTCTTTCTTGGTGAACGAGTCGCATCCTATTTTGAGGCAGGTTTGCCCAGCGAGACAATGGCTTCATATTCTGGTCTCGGAAGCGAGCTTCCGATGCAGCGAGTCCTTTTTGAGTGCCTGCCGAGTTGGTCATGTTGACTCGCGCCCATGTCAGTTGCCAAGCCTCTAGCCGTGTATAAAAACGCGGGGACCAATCGAAACCAACCATGCCAGCGGGGCTGAATCGATCTCCCAGCCAATTGGCGATGCTGAGCTCTCTCGCTCCATTAGCAGTAGCACATGCCAGTACCATACTACTTTGTAGCCAGCAACTAAACAATTACTTGGCGTGCCTCCACACCATGTCGAATCAACCGCATATTAATTGAAATAAAAACACAGCCACCTAAATTAAATACCATAGAATACAATAAACCAAATTATAACCGTCATGCCTTCAATCCTCCTGATTCTCCTACTTCTCGTATATTTAATATTTAGTGTGCCAGCCATTCGCAGCAACACAAGCTTCAATTTTGATTACACATACTAGCCACTATGCATTCAAACAATATGTCAAGTGCCCCAGGCAGCCTTTTAACACCTCTTCCACATTTTTAATAACTTATTCTGATTTCGTTTTCCGGACTTCGGGAAACATTTTTATTGCTTCCGTTTTAAGTGCTTTTTATGCGTGCTTGAAAAAAGTTCATGTCCGGGGAGCAAAATAGCCAGTTAGGAACAAGCATTCCATGTTTTTAACCCATTTTTTGACCTTGTACGCAGTGGAAGTAAAAGCGCAATCCTGAATAAAAACAAACTTTCCTTGTACAGTTTAAGTAAGTTGTTCTCGAATAAAGTTCGCAGAATAGTTATGCTTCTTCTTTAACTCGAAGTCGCGGTTGGCAATATGCAATTTAAAGCGCTTTCTAAACACCCAAAATACTACCTATACCATAACTCGAAAGGGCTTACTTTTTTTATAAGTTGAAATCATTGCAGAGTTCCATTTGTTAATAAAGTGGCCAATAACCCAGACTTGCTTAACGTCCTTGTTCATTTCTGCGGAACACTCGCCAAACCACATATAATGCTGCTATACATCAACATCGCAGTGACGTCTAAACTTGCACCAAAGTAGTAGCGTGAGCTTCAACAAGCTCCAAATGACGTTTGGCGAGCCAATAATACATGCCACTCTTTTGTGCTATATTTTTAATATCAGTGTTGCTTATACTAAGGCCGATGCCACCACGACGGTCCTGGACCATAAGTTTAAGCTTGATTCGCAAGTTGCATATCTTTGTTCGACGGGCCTTTTGCATGTACGTCGCTGGCCTGGCTGGCCGACCTTGCGAATAACGTCTAGTATTGAAGAAGTTAAGTTGAATTGCCCTTGCCCTTCACACAGAACTTTGTAAGCGTTGCATCGAGTGTCCGATTCGGCGTTGCAACATGTCTGCAAAATGAAGCCCAACTATATTTCCTCTTAAACAAGACTAGTAGCTATACCACGAACCCTATTTCCATTAATCGTACGAAAACGAGTACGATGAAATGGCGTAACGATAAGAGGTTGGTGAAGGAACCGAGAATTTTCGGGTTTAAATGTGTGAGTGGGTCCTAATTTGGTGGCGGGAACTGTAACGCTATTGACTGAAGAAGTGCCTCTTGAGCCTTACCGCTCACATCTTTCCCATATGCCTGCAACCAGGCAGCGAATCAGCGTTTAACATCAACAGTGCATTCAATGCAAAGTCAATATTACTGACTCTTATTAATTAGAACTACAAGATCTTAGGGTTTCTCACATGCAATCATCAGCATCAGTTCCGACTAGTTTATACTTCCATATATAGGCGATGTGAGTCGAAGGCTGTGATTTTCAACCTCCTAGCCTTAAACACACTCGACAAGATGTCTGAATTATTTCCCGACCTTTGGTTACGGCTTTACGACTCGTCGCGCCCACTGAATGATCACTTTCTGCTAGCAGCCATTATTATCCCGACTATGTTCTATCTTGGTCTGGTTAGGTTTCTCCGTTTCCGTGCCGTTAAACAACTACACAATACATATTCGCCGTACGTTAAGGATCCATATTCGATGGACTATAAGACAGCACACGAGATATCGAAATTGGCAATGCTCTACGACGTTCCCTGGATGTACTACTTCGGCACAACCCAAGCACTCATCAAGACATATGGCATCGCATCCGGTACATCGCTCCTAGCCCAGACACGGCAACTCACAACGGATGCGAAGGTTGGGAAACGAGCGGAGGATACCGCTGTGTTGCTCTCTGAATTCGTTGTTGGTTCTGTGGACAGCGAACGAGGGATGCGAGCTTTGTCCAAAGTAAATTGGCTGCATAGGCGATATGGCGCGAGGGTCGGTAACGAGGAGATGATACACACGTTGGCTATGTTCGTTCTCGAGCCGCAAAGATGGATTGAGAAATTCGAATGGCGGCCCATGACACAATTGGAAAAGGTCGCAATGTTCATCTATTGGAAAGAGATTGGGAACCGAATGGGCATCGAGGGCATCCCTTCGACCTTGGAGGAGCTTCAAGACTGGACAGAGTCCTTCGAAAAAGTGCACATGGTATACTCCGACAATAATCGTTTATGTGCGGAGACAACAATGAACCTGTACCTTCGAAATGTTCCTCGAATCTTGAAGCACATCGCACGTGATGCTGCCAATTCTCTCCTGGAGGAGCGACTTAGACTTGCGTTGGGTTCTCCCCGCCCACGGTGGTGGGTAGGGAATCTTGTCTTCCTCCTCTTTTGGCTTCGTGCCTGGGCGGTTGCTCACCTGTGTTTGCCCCGTTTGCATGAAATGGACGTCTTGGCCCGACCAGGAAAAGACGGGCGCCTACAGAGGGATAATTTCGCCTTTGAGCCTTGGTATGTCAAGAATACCCGATGGATGAAGCTGTCTGCATGGTTCCAATCGTTGGGGAGACTAAGTCCAAGTACGGAATACAAGAGCGGTGGGTACCTGCCGGAGGAAGTTGGCCCTGTTGAATACGAGAAATCGTCAAAGGAATCAGTACTAAACGAGGCCGAAGCGATGAAGAAATATGCAGCAGCAGGAGGCGCAGAAGTGATGGGTTGTCCTTTCTCTTACAGTAGCAAAAGATAAAGCTGAGGGACAAGCATTCTATAATTATTGTTGAGTTTGCAGAATGTGTAAGTCCTGATATATAACGAATTATCCTTAGTCATAGTACAATATACTCTGCGATCTTCACAGATAAAGATACAAATCGCAGATAGAAAGATTTCCATTCGTGGAAAATGAAAACTTCGATCAATGAAGGCAAACCAGGCTGTGAGGAAGAGATAATTGTATCTCCGCCACATGCCAGTCTACGGGATAGCCATGATTCCTCAACATAAGAGTCAAGATCAAAACAGATCCCGTCAAATCTCTTGCTGCCTCTACAGCCCTTGTCATTATATCTCCGACGGCGGCTCTTCTATTGGAGGATCACAGCTTGGGACGCAACCAATTAGCTCCGGATACGAATCAAAGAAATCTGAAGTCAGTGCCCAGTTCTTGACATCACTAAATCTTTCGTCAAAAAGCCTTGAGAATGAGTAGAGATTTGTTTGTCTGTTTCTCGTCCAGGCATCGCATAGATCAAACGGCCAGAGGAATCGTAGACTCGAAGCAAAAGCTGCGGCGACTTGGTTTGACAGTTCCTTTTGAGCATGGAGGATGAGGTACTCCCGTAGCTCTGGCCTGATAAACATTAACTTGTATCAGTCATGCATACTGTGGACTAAGAATCTTACCAGACAAAATAATCTATGATGCTCGGGTGCGCCGTCAAATTTTGAAGAGGTCTCACTAAATATCAGAGAAGCCTTGCAACAGTGAGAGTGTGCAAACCTAGATTGCATGTACTGAGGGAGGAGTGCTTGAACTTGTTCCTCATCCGAGGTCGTTGCTTGCTTTGGGGAGATGATTAGCCGGGTTCATAGAGAACGATTAAAAGGAACCAACTTGGATGAGCTTCAACCTAAGCACTCGTACTATAGCCAACCTCTCCACAGGTCTGGAACTAAAGAAGATACCTTCGTCGATTTGGCGAATTATTTGCCACGCAGGATCCAACGTGTGCTGTTGCTCGGATGCCGGCCACCCATATGCAATAGCTCTGATAGCTATGTCTGCATCTTGCCCTATATCTAGTGATGATATAGTGAGGCTTTCGGCCTTGCTAAGGGCATTGTTTACCACGGCAACAATATGTACGTTCTCATCCGCGTAAGATGAAGTCCCTTTCGATGTATCTGGATCGTTAACGGCTGACGTTATACTAGAGTCGGGTAGGCAGGCCTCGAAATCAAAAGTAGAGGTCTCACTCGCTTGTATTGGAGAACGTGATTTCGAGCACGATGGACCTGCGTAAGGAGTGAAGGTGTTTAGTGCTACGGTTTGCTGTCTCACGATACATGGGCTGTGTGGCTGCCATTGTACGTTCTGACATGGTAGAATTGGTAGCAAGTCATGGCTATTCACAACGAAGGCAGGATGATGTTTCTGGCTTGGCATAGACTCTGCACTCATCGCAGGATTTAATTTAGTAGAATATTTTGCTGAATCTAACAACTCAACCCCCCGAATCATTCTGCTGATGCTGGTGACCACGTTTCTGAGTTTCTCGTTTTCCTCGTGTAGCTGTGTATATTGGACAGTCATGTTTTGAAGCCGCTGATCGTGCTGGTTTTTCTGCAGCGTGTCGACCAGATTCTCCAGATGGGAAATGTAGTTTTTCGTTCTTTCACGAACGGCTCTTTGAGACTCTCGATCCGTTTTTCTCTTCCTTTCGAGGTCAACATTAGGCCGCGATTGGCGCCTGGGTCCCGATTGGCGGGCATTAAGCCGTGAAGGCACTCTAGAAGCTATAGGCATTCGCAAAGAATTAAGGAAGTAGAATATTAACAATAGGCTCAATAAAACATTACTACTAGGAATGAGGCCTATGGACCAAATGTAAAAGTTGACACAAAGGCTTGAACCTCGGCAAAGCCACAATCACGCGCAAGGGGACATGCGGGGTCATGTCGGAGCAATGCGAGTTAAGACTTTTATTAATACGTCATAAATAGTTAGGATATCAGGTGACCCGAACTTGGCGATGAGGAATGACACCAATCCGTTAATACAAATGCAAGGTCTAATTAATTGCTTGATTGATTGACCAGTTGATTGGTTGTTATATTTACTTTTAAAGTGCCAAAATAAGTAGGTAACTGGCTCGCTTATCCATTACGTTAGTCTCAAAAGGGCATGGACCACTTCAGTGGGTATGTTACATCTCGCCTGGCCCTTATTCCAGTTAAAAAAAAGCCCCTCAGGGAATATATCAAGTATCTAGTTATTCTACTAACTTATAGTCGTACTAAGAGTCAAGAAGCGGAGGAATAGCCTGGCCATCATTAAATGAAACAAGCACATCTAGGATCTTGAGATCACCAGCCTATGAAGCAGTATCAACATGCCATCGGCATCAGCATTCACCTCGCAACATAAAAGATCTCTTTCTCTGAATGCTACCAGTGGAGATCCTACTCTTCTCGGAAAACCACCCCTAAACCTGGTTCTATGCGACTTCCATTAGTCCGAGCATCCTTAAGTGATTGGAAGCTCGACTACCTCTTTTTTCGACAGTAGCAACTCCCAAGATTTAAAGAACTGTCCCACAAATCACCTCGATAGCAAATACCAAAACCTCACCATTTCCTGCAGGTATCGTGTTAAGGCAAGATAGTAGCGCTAAGATTTCACAATTTACAGTATCGCGCGACAGGGAAGGCAAATTTATTTAGTTTCCAAGATTTGCAGCTAATCCTGCCCCGAGAAAAAATCTCGAAAAGAGCCGAAGGACAAGTATCGAAACTAATGTTGATGGCCTAGAAATTGGAGTGAGTACAAGCTTTTATAATAGTAATTGAATCGTTAGCCAAGCTTCTTGGCTGGTTAGTCTACACGCCGATCGTATATACTTAAAAGTCTGTTAAGAGGTACTAGGCTGTATCAAGTGATTAACCCACACAGAAAGAGGCCATCATTGTTGACTTAGTGTAGGGTAAAGGCTATAGGCGAAATTATGAAATAACATCACAACTTTGCCCTTTGCTAGTTCAATCCTTTATTCAAATTAAAAGTACGACGCTTCGGCGATAGTATTCTGGTGCTAATATTGCATAGAGCACAAGATCTGAACGAGTATGTACACTTCCCGGGCCACCCTTGCTACGTTAGGTGCCGTTCATTGGCTGTTCATAAGCAATTCCATCTACCGTGGTGGTCATGGTGCCAGTAGCAGAAAAATCATTGATCAGCACATCGATATCCAAATGAAACCCATCTTCACTTGTTTTTTTTGTAGATATAATACCTCTTTCACCGATAGACCTTAAGTCTGAAAACCAATCTATATGATTTAGAGTCGGGCTCGGGTTTGAAACAGAAACTTCTTCTGTACCAGAAAGAATAGTGATACCGTCGTAAGAAAAATTATTGTACTCAACCGCAACTGTTTGGGGAGACCTTTTCGATGCGTCCCACGTGATATTTATGTTTGCGGATCCGGTAATACCTCCTGCCAACGTGTACAAGCCTTCGGGAGGGAATGGACGAGCTGGTGCTGTGCTACCCGCTACGTACGGCACACCCCAGGGAACAGTATCCGAGACAGGCGCAACAGGTAATTGTGTGATGGGAGCGCGAGAGGCCAAATACGCAATCATTGCACGATATTCTCGCCCGCCTTGAGCCGTAGAAATAGGACACGGCAAAGGATTTTCGCCGCCACAGGCTGGCGCAACAGTAAGCGCTTGGAACTTTGGGTCCGAAGTCAGCATCAGTACGTTTGCATGGAAGGCCATCAAAATTCGCAGGTGGGTGCAGAAGTATTCAGTTGTCTTCCCAAGAGATTCTGAAGATAGACTTACAAATGCTATACGAGTTCCGTCATGGGACCATTTTGGATCAGCCATAGCATTCCAATATGGGTCATTGACACTACCTGGGCTGCCGTCACCTTCGCCATTGACTTTTTGGCCTTGGTATAAGCCACGGTCCCCATATCTATCAATAAGGAAAACTTCAAAAAAGCGACGATCGCCGTTATTACGTGTTGATGAAGTAACAGTAGTTGAAACTATATCTGTTATAGGTGGGATATTCCGCATGCCAGCAATAAACATCTGACGATTAGTGCCACGAGTGTCGTCGACTACGGTCCATTGGTCGTCGGGAGATATGTCAACTGGGTCAACGTACTCAGGGTTCGACGTAAGACGACGAACAGCCCCAGTCGTAAGATCTGCCGCAAAAACATCAATGTTGGAAGACTCAACGGGAGTCCCTACATATGTGACTTCTGTCCCGCGACCGCTAAAACCACGTAACTCTCCGATAGATATGGCCTGAGAGTTGACACGGAGCTGAGTCCCATTCCCCTCTACACTGATCGGCTGCAAAATTTCAGGATTGAAGAGCCTTGTAACATTGACCAAGTCATAACGTGGAGAAAGTGGCGTCCCTGTAGTTGGCTCTGGATTGAATTGAAGCCGAGAAAAGTATCCATACTGCCCCATTTTCCCATTACTACATCCCAAAATCAGATTGGCAACAAAGACTACACCAAAGACATCCGATCAGACTTACAAAACTGTTATGGAGTTGAAGCCTAAATGGACACCATCGGGATGTAGTCGCAACTCCCTTATAGATCCTCCTGCACCAGAGCCATCAACATTATTATTCCATCGCAGCGGATAGATATATGTAGTTTCTGGAGTACATTGTGGGCTTGACAATTGAAAAATGCCGCAATCAACAATGTTCAGGCCGACCAGGACCCGAGAGCCATCCCAAAAAGCTTGAGGATAATCCATTGCCGAGTTCCTGCCCACCTGGTTAATCGCAGGCACGCCACACGTGATGCACTTCCAGGCATCCCCATTAGGGAAGGTGGCGCCATCAATCTTGACAATAGACAGCTGTACACCATTGTAAACACTGGCCGGATCCGGAGCTGCCGGTGCTCCAGTGAAGTTCATAACCACGACAATATGGAGACTGTCAGGCAAGAAGTTCCCGGTTTGAAAGGATGCTCGTATTTTAGCAATACATCCGGTACCCCTTGGGTTAATTTCAGCAGAACAAGAGCCGACATCGTCACTTGGCGCTACTGGAGGCAGCGGGAGTTCGGTGACGATAATGGGCTCCGGCTCAGGAGGATCTGGCACCTGGAAGTTAGATCTTCTGGCTGGAGCGTCGTGATCACCCAGCACATGTTCAAGTGCAATTGCAGCTGCATTTATGGCAACTGCGTGGAGAGAGGCAACTAAAACAATGCTAGGGAGGCGCATGTTGAGCGAAGGGGTCCGTTCAGAAATCTTCTCGGGATTTTGGCCAGTCTTATACTTTCAGCAAGGTGCAGTGATGTCGCAACGCGCTCTCCCATGCCGTTCGTTGCCATAGTATACCCATTTGAATTATTGAACATAACTGAATATGGCCATGGGAACCGAGCCGAGTACGACTACATGTCCAAAGTAGTGCAACCTAGTTGATCTTGACGGAGGCACTAAATCAAGCTTGGATGGTACGAAAGGATGCGTGCTTCTTAATCCCTTTGTTCAGTAATATCTCAAGCGGACTCATGATCAATGAAAGAGACCAAGAAGAGAAGGTGTGCTGGAGAAATCATGGAACAAGTACGTATCAGACATAATAAATGTTTAGTAATCTGACTAATAAATTACGCTGATAATACCCTCAAGAACAAGGAGGCGTTCCTTTTATTTCGCTAAATTCGGACTGTATACGAACAGGATGCAATTTGGTCCTTATACGAGTAATATGCGAGCAAATCATCACTCAACCGAGTTCAATTCGGACCGTATACGAGTAAGATGCGGGGTAAATACAATAATCATTCAAACCTTTAGGCTTCTGACGCCGATCGTTATATTATAACCAAAACAATGATAGAATTAAACCCTTGAGCAAATTTGCATGGAGTTACAAATAGTCAGAACAACGGCGTGTGCGCAGAGTACTCTTTCTGGCGTGACAGCTTCATTACTCAGAATCAAGGGGCGTGGCGCGTACAACAAAAAGTTGGGGGCGTGTATCATTCCTCCGCCCTGTAAGGGTAGCCGAAGTCTGGGGGTACTTCAGCCTTCAGTCGGCAGTCAGGACCACTGCTCGCGAAGGTCCGTGGTTAACATGCTCCAAGCTTTTTTTTTAACACGACTATGAAGCGCTCTCTACAGGTCGCATTTAGCGCCTGAAGCGACCATAAGGCACTACAATTGCCACTAATGCTATATCAGACCGCGGCCACTCGCTGATAGTTTTGCCATGTAGGCATATGAGATTAACAATATATTGGTACGAAAGCTGTGTGATTGCCTCAGAAGGGGCTAACAGCGTTAAGGTTTGAGCTAGAATCGCTACAGATTGAGGTGCTTGGTGAGAGCCCCGCGGGCCATTAATAGGCTTTACAGTCGCGGCACAAACATACTTAACACTTAACTTGTAACATTAAACTTGTGCTTGCTGGTAGTTCTTCTGCCTCTAATGCATCTGTAACTAAACTGTTTGAAAATGACACATGTTGCTCTGAAAGAGTTACGGGTGTTTATGCTGGTTGAGGTTGCTGTATTGCCCCGACGCTGCCTTCCGTGGTACTTGCTGAGATTTCAGTGCTCTGTACTGGAGTTGCTTTTGCTGAGGCTAGGCGCTCGATGCTGTTACCCCTTATCGCTGCCGCTGACATAGTTCGCATTGTTGGGGCGCTTATTCCCCGTGGTATCCCTTGTTGGTGATGCCATTGTGGTCGCTTTTGAGCAGTGCGATTCGCCGGTCAGCCGCTCGTCTTTGGCAAGCTCCCTCTCTGGCAATACCTAGCTAACCATTGCAGCCTCATGGCTGCAATGGTCTCTGCGAGGCTGGGCTCTGGGGTGGCTGTAATTGGGCTCAGGGCGTACCCCTAGGCCTCCATGGTTGGCCCCATCGAAGTCGTCGCTTTTAAGTGTCGTTCACCCATTGAATTCACGTTGTGGTGCTGAGCCGTGACATATTAAAAGGCGCATAAACGAGTGCGCCTCATGGCTTGGTTATTCAAGATTCTAAGCGGCAAAGCCTTCCAAATGTATCTGGATCACCTCTCGCCATATTGAGAAAGGCTGATGATGCGTGGCAACTGCGCTCTTTTCTTTTGTACATAATGATTATGGCCACCTTTGGGACGTCCCCGATTGCACTCTTAGATTAGTTTGGGACTTGAAAACGGCGGACTCTTCATTTCATATGCGCCAATCAATACCATATCAGTTTATACGATGAGAAATTTGACGATTCTTAATCATCATTCTCATCAATGCCATTTACGAACAGACGATAGCGGTCTATGGAAAGCATTTATAGCCTGGTGGTCTTTCCCCGCCAACTTCGTTGCCACAGGCATTATAGCAACAGTCTTGTTGATAAAGGTCAACAATCAGTTCTTCTTAGTAAGCGGATCCGCCTATGAATTACCAGCCTCCACGATAGCTCTTAGTCAGTCTAATGTCACCGCGTTGCTGTCAATGGCAATGGTGATTGTCAGATTTCTGGCTGGAAAATGTACTCCTTACAGGATGGCGCCTGGCTTTTATTTCCCTAGAGCAACGTGGTACAACGCTTGGGAGTTTTAGCAACCTTGTCAGATATCGTCTACCGCCGATTGTCGAGAAAAGCAGCCATACGTGTCTACCGAGGATTTCTTCAGCTGCTATGTGGCTAGTATTTGCCCTTTCTATGCCCTTTCTATGCCCGCTCGATACTCCTCCCCCTACTCACTAGCGCGCCCTAAGCTAGACTCCTAAGTTAGTCCATGGCAGCGCACAGCATGTCGAAATTCCAGCACCAGGTCCACTTTCGGGGTGGCAATATCACAAGATATCGTCAAATGGCAGGTGATATAAGTCATTCAAGCTATGGGCCTCACTTCATTCTCTTCGCCGGCAAAATTCAATGCTACATAGCTGATTGTCTCCAGAAGAAAAGTCCCAAGACTTCAAGGCCACACTTTATCCAATATCACGCTTCCTTATCTCGAGATCCACTCTCTTCGCTAAGTGAGATCAAAAAAATGAAATCCAGAAGGACTTGAGTGCGTTGGAAAACGTCATATCCAATTCGCGCTTTGATCTTGGTATCATTCCAGATGAGATGCGTAATTCCTTCTTTCGAGGCACGGATCCTGGCTGCGCAACTTTGGCATATACTAACTGTGGAACGCTACAGAAAGGTATCCTCAACCAGCGATAACTGATGGTCTCAAGTATGTCATCGCCGCAACCTAATGGAATGCAACTTGTGATGCGGAAGGGGAGCCTTTGGGCCACTCTCCTAAATATACCGCCATTAAAGCCGATCAGGCACGGGCAGATTTAACCACACCTCTTCCGTCCCTGGTTGCTTATCTTTGCCTTGATGAACTTTTCTGCAAGTGTGACCTCACGAATGCCTTTGCTAGTTTCTTCTTTTCTATGGTAGAACGCGTGCCTTGCCTACTTTTAGAACGTGTCCCATTTATAAGTATCTGCAGCCCTTGCCTCGCTCTCGAGCACATAAGACATAGCGTTAGGCGGGTTTGTACCAGCATTATCAGTAAGAATTTCGTTCCATTTGAATTGATCTTATAAGTAAATTACAACGCTACTTTTGACTAGTAATCCTGCCCGCGACCTTCTTCATCACCCTCGCTAACCCTTCATCGCCCCTCTCAACTGCCGCCTCATACGCAATCCGATACTGCTTAATCCCCTCCGAAAACAGCATCCTCTTATCCTTCCACCCCGTATCCCTTCTCAACTTCTCACTCCCAACCCACTGACTAAACCCGAGTAACTTCGCACGTGGCCCTGGTCCCCCTTCTCTCTTAACGTACTTCACACCACCCTCAATCCTATACTCCTCCACCAGCGCTCTCAAGATTTCCTCTAGCGTCTCGTACTTCCTATTAGAGATATTGTAACACTGTCCCGCCACAATTTCTCTCTTACATTCGGAAAGAGCAACGTAAGCGTCCGCGCAATCGTCCACATGTATAGCATGCAAAATAGTCATACCATCTTCCTCAACCACCCACTCACCCTTCTGCTTCGCCCCCTCTGCAAACTGGAAGAAGAAAGCATAATAAGAGGACATATAGCCATACACATGCGTTGGTCTCAACACCACCGTGTCGAACAGATCCTTATTCTCGAACGTCTTGATTGCATAGTTTGCGCGGTCAACGATGCTGGGCTGTGGATTCAGAGGTGAAAGTTCTGTGTGTGGTGCCAGATTTGGGGAGTTGGCGAGGGCTCCCATGCCGTAGTCTTTACAGCCTGATGTGAAGAACACTAATGGTCGGATACCAGCAGCGTTGGAAGAGGTGGCGAGCGTGCGGAAGAGAGAGATGATGGCGTTGTAGTGTGGGATATATTCGGAGGCACCCTCGGTTGTGGTTGTGGAGACGAGGACGGCGAAGACAATTCCTTGAGCTGAGAGGGAGGGGAGGAAGGAGGTATCGCTGGGAGAACCGAGGAGAGGGATGATTTCTGAGGAGGCGAGACTGGAGCAGATGTCGGGTTGGCGGACGAGGCCGTAGGTTCTGTAGCCAGCGCGGACGAATGCACGGGCAACGGCATTTCCAATGTACCCGTTCGCGCCGGTTACTAGCACGTTGGTCGTTGGAGAAGCCATTTTGGGAAAGGAAGAAATGGGTATAGGAAGGAAGGAAGGAAGAGAGGAGAAACGAGGAAGTAGAGGTTGAGAGGGGAGTAGCTTTTTGGCTGAAGCGTCTCCACATCGATTAATAATAATAATAATAATAATAATCATAATAATAATTCTATTTTAAGTCTTGGCAGGGATTATGTTACAAGTGCCACGTGACCTTCTAAACACTGATATCGAAAAAGGACGCCGGAGAATAGGCCGCTAGTATAGTATTGCCTCTAGTGTGCGCTAGTGACTCTAGGCATATATACAAATACTAAGGTTGTACTCTAACTGCTGGCACAAAAAGTGATAACGTAGAGAATCCGAAATTACAAAGAAATCTAGAAAATAGAAGCGCCTTCTTCTTTTGCGCCGCCCTCCTACGCCCCTTGGCCACAGCGGTAGTCTTTTATATATGCAAAAATATAAAAGGGAAGTAGGAAAAGGCCTAATCTAAGCCAGGTATATGTGGCGAAAAGAGCTCCTCAAAGAAACGAATCTCGTTCCGTTACTATGAAAGTTTATAAGCTCCCTCCGGGTTACCGTGGAACCTTCAACGATCTTATTGGCGGTGCACTTTCGACGGCCAGCCTCACGCCACTCGATCGTCTCACGAATGTTAGCGAATATCACACATTATCGACAACTCTACGCTTAATATGTAGCAGTCAATAATCGGTATAGGAATATTCTACGACCGAACGTGTGGCTACGCAGTTAGGATTGGATTTGTTTGCGCAGCCTACTGTACAACAGCTTCAGCCAATTCTCGCACACAGGGATGCCGCCATCATGCGTCAAGTTGAACCCTTAGCAGCCAGCCTTCCTTTCTGCCTACAACCCCTGCCTTACGCCCTGAGGCAGTCACCATACCTCGATCCACCATTTTCATCGCTTGCCTGTCTCCCTGAACAATCCGGGTCCAAATGCCTCTAATATAATCGAGAAGCAAAAGGTTCCTACACAGCCAGCATCCTGAAAGCGCGCTTGGATATGACCCTTACTTCATGACATCTCATTATGAATGTTTTATGCGTTGAACCCAAGTGTAATCCCCATCCAAGTCTGAGAATATCAGGTCCAAATTCTTCGAGTCGGAGGATTTGCTTCATGTTACCTGGCTTGAGATCGGCTATTTATATAGAAGGGCCTACCATCGCTTCTTAAAGCATGAGTTCCCGGCGCCATGCTCGTTGATTTTAGTGTTTTGAATCCATTAGGCCTTGCAAGGCGAGATTGGGTGTTTTCGATTTGTAGTACATTACTTGGGCGTAGCGACATTGCGGACGTAGAGTAAAAAGTCGTAAAACTTGTACATATATACCTCATCTAATACAACATGCTATCTATATAAGGATGGCCCATAAGTCACTGGCAAAAATCGGTCATAGCAATTCTGGCGTTGTTGGAAGGCCGAAAATAATAGATTGGAGTGATCGAGAGTCTTGACCAAGATATGGAGAATCGACTGAGTAGTGTGGCTGTGGAAATTATATACTGGTCCATATAGCAGTAAGGAACGTGAACATATGTTTCTGACAATTAGAGGACTTTGTACAAACATACCCATAGCTTTACTGTGGTATACTTTACTGATATCCCATCAGGAATTTGTCGAAAGCGAGTTCCTCAGCAACTGGCCGCTCCTCTGGTACCCAGCGTAACGCCCTACAAAGAAAATTTATAAGGGCGGTCTTGGATGCATTATCGAGCAGCTGTTCTCGGGATTCAAAAGACTGCTCAGGAATGGGAATAGAGCCTCTCCAATTCCCTGTTGCGTGTCAGCCTATACTTGAGTGCAATCTGAAATGTAATTATACTCCATCTAAGGAGTTCCTCACCTTCAGTATCCCAATACTTGCCACATTTCTCGCTCCGTCCGAGAAGAGATTTAGGTGGAGGGCCTAAGAGAGATACCATCTCCGCAAGGTGCTGCTCGTCCTCCAGGATGCCTTCCTTTTCGACGGAGAATAAGTGATCACCTTCGAGAAGATGCCATGTCTATAAAAGGCGAGGTTAGTAAAATCTAAGTGATGCAACTCGTACCAAATATACGAGTAAGGAAACGGCAACGGACTACTGGAGACTTGACATAACAGAACACTCACCATAATGCCAAGTGCCCAAATATCCACTTTGCAATTCCATTCTATCCCCAGGATGACCTCTGGAGCTCGCATGATGCGTGGCATGATGTTACCTGTATGTTTATGACGGCCAACTCGAGCCTCACCAAAATCGCAGAGAACTGGTTGACCGGGGCTTACCGGCATTGGCCGTGAGATATAAATAGTACGATCTGACCGCACCATCCTGGCGAAAGGTTGTTCGACCTCTTCCTGTGCGAACTCGGGGAGGATAGATTCATCTTTGATTCGCATCAATACATTATTAGGCGAGAGATCTATAGTAAAATCAGCCTCTGTCAGGATTATACCTAATTGAGAGCTCAGCAGTATGAACGACGTCGCACCTGTGTAGAAAATCCAAGGCTATCAAGAGAAGCTGAGCACATTGCTGAACTAGATCTCTTGGGAACCGCTTCTCCGGAAGAAGGTCCTGGAACGCCGCAAAACTCCACCAAAGCGGCTGATACAGGAGGCATTTATGCGCCCCACTTGGGCCAATAATGTCAAAGGAGTCAAGGACCGGGCGAATCATGGTCCTTCCGAAGTGGTCAAGGGAGCAATTCTCGAGATAGCGAGATATTGCACTTTCCTGGTCATCGTGCTGCTCGAGTGAATCATGCCGCTTCGTCCGAACCCGCACCTTGAGCGTAAGATATCGGTGGTCACTATTGATTTATCAGAGGTTCGTCTTTTCATCCAACCTGTCAGATCTGGCGGTGCCTTACTTGAGGTCTTGGCATAACCAAACCGTTGAATTTACGCCATAGCCAAGTTTTGTGATCACTTGGTATCTCGACCTGAAAACCTCACCAACGTGAACAGGATAATACTTGACAGGATTATAAAATGGAAGGGCCTCTTCCTCGATCTTATCCTCTGTGTTCAGCACCACAAAGCTCGACTTGGGGAAACTAATAGGCGGTGATGGAGCGAGGAACGCCATCATTCTGATCCTTGCTTTCGTTGTGATGCAAAAATTATTGGACCTCTTGAGGTAATAACGAATGGACTTCAGCAAGTATCTATAAGAGTTCATCATGAGCAGAGATGTTTGTAAGGTTGTCTCGATATCCCTGCCCTATGTATACTAAGAAGTGATCGCGCTTGACTCTGGCCTTAGGCTAGGCTATGGCTTTAGGCAACAACAGCGGATATTGGTTGGCTAGGATCATCGGGTCATGTAATTAGTCACATGACCCACTTGAAAAATTGGTCTGGCCCTTTTTAGATTCGAAGTTCTCGCTTAAATATGGCTATTCAGTGCCTATGCGCCATTACATATTCGTACATATCTTGTCCAACCTACCACTACATCTTATTTAGCGCTTCCCTATCAGATCTGAAGCTGTGGCAAGATGCAACAAAATGTCTAATTTCACACGCGGTGCCTGCTCCAGTGAAAGAAATAATATTACCATGATATATCGACCCCTAAATGCTATACTACACACTGTGTAATAGAGAATTTTTACTTTGCATATGTATGTTAACTAAAATCAGCAATCTTATATTATATCGTAGTATAACGTATTACTACACACTACGCATAGTTGTTTAATTCTTTGCAAATTTTTATATAAATAATATTTACTAATGCAAAAAATATACATAAAACTTTTGCAAAACTAGTTTTAGCAATATGTAGTATTATCACTGTATAGTATCGTACTAGAATTTTTATTG
Source organism: Bisporella sp. PMI_857 (assembly GCA_021307315.1). Lineage (NCBI taxonomy): Eukaryota > Fungi > Ascomycota > Leotiomycetes > Helotiales > Helotiaceae > Bisporella > Bisporella sp. PMI_857. The sequence continues at coordinate 69,177 of JAJSPD010000108.1, read as the reverse complement.
AAACTAAGTTTGTTACGAGAATCCTATACTAATACTAGCATAATATTGAAAATTCGATACTATACGTACTATGGCGCTGCATGCCAAGACGCCGCAATACTATTGCTTTCACTGGCCTGCTCTGGCCACTCACCTTTAAAGGCAGGTCGGGCTTAGAGATCCAACCTACTCGAAGGCTCTAAGCTCCATTCATAGCTGGTGGTTATGATATCTGCCTGCTGAGGACCAATACACTCGGATTCGAGATTCGGCTCGAATATGAAATCTAATTCGGACGTTGCAGGCTTGTTTGAACATTGCGAATAACCAGGCTTGCCATTGTGCTGGCATAATACAGAATTAAGCCAACATCAACCTTTTCTCTCTGCAAATAGCAAGACTGTCCAACTTAGCATGTTACTTGAACTATCTGTATCGTACCTTCCCCACTTCAAATACAGAGTCCAATCGGTATCTTTAACACACTCTAAAATGTTTCGTACCACCAGCACTTTGGCGGTGAGATACATGGGAAGTTCAATTGATAAGTTAGAGCAACGCGCTGGAGTGGGCTTTGCAGATACGGTGGAAAAAGCCAGCCGATCGATTGAGGAAAGGGTGGGCTCTCCTTAACTGTCTTGCTTACACCTTCTGGTTGACGCTTTTTGAAACAGCTACCTCGAGTTAAAACAGCATACATCCAGTACGCTTCCCAAAGTCGTTCTACTTAATGATTGACCACTAGGTTCTAAAACGTCAAACCACAGGGGCGTGAATCCTCATCGATCTAGTAAGGACCCGACAAACAATAAGAAAGTTGTTACGGTTGGCTATCATACCGAAGGAGGGGCTAGAGTATTGTCGATTCATGCTCACGATGATGGCACTTGGAATGGGTTCCCTTCCCGAGCCCTGAGGAGGACAATGGAAGGTCGGCAGCAAGCAACCTCAAACACGCAAACTTAGAGTGAAGGTTTGACTTGGGTATGCTGAATGGTGGGATGGCCAGAAATGGGTTCTAGCCAGGTAGATAGAATAACGGGCAGCAGAAGCGGCTGGCTTACTACGGGGATAAGTGGCATACATGGGACTAACTTGGTTCTGGCGGCTACAGCGGTCAATTTCTAGAATACGTTGCGAAGCGAATGAAATTTCGGAACGCGGTAAAACAGGAAACCAGTAAGCATAGTGGCGTTATAACTGGGGAAGTTACATTTAAACTTGGGGGAGGCTGAGGTCTGTTCCGTCCCGTACGCTTGCTGCGCGCTAACCAATCCACAACTTAACGTGTACAACGGTGACCGCCGCCCGCAAAGAGCATAGCCAACCTTCAACGATTTTATTGGTGCTGTACTAGCCAGCCTCGCGTCACTCGATCGTCCCACGAATGTTAGTGAATACCACACATTATCGACCACTCTACGCTTATATGTGGTGGTCAATGTTCGGGTCGTGCTTTGTTACGTGTACCGACGAGTCGACTGTTCTCGAGGGCCATCTTGTGAAGGGAAGTCGCAGCCAGGCCAGCTGAACAACTAATGGATCTGTAAAAATGAGAGGCTTTAAACAGGCGACCACACTGGTTGTCGAGAAGCGCCTATCGCGATTCATGTTGTGGAACAATTACGCACAACCACTGACAAATTAGCTTGGCACAAGCCACATACCACCACAGTTTGTTGGGCTGTCTTCAGACATCTGGTGAAGTCGAGGAGGCTTTAAGTAAGGCCCAGCGGTAGCATTCTATATTTGTATTGACCTTGTGCCTCACTCCTGTTTCACATTTGCAATGATAAAAAGATGTTGTGAGGCCTAGCATCATGTTTATCATTTTAAACCTTCTCCCCAATCTCCTTCACCTTTATCGCCAATACTTTTGCTTTCCAGTCTTTTTTTTCTCACAGGCGTCATGGCTCTTGACGATACACTTACTACCCAAATCCAATGGTCACCGCCGCCCTTTCAATCACTCAACTTCTCGTCAAACTGTAGCCTTGTTGCCGACTTCTTTCGTTCATGGTTTGACATGGACATAGGCCCCTTCAATACTGTTTCCAACAGGACTGACAGCAGATACAATGCCACTTTCTGGATCCCATCTTCACTCGGAGAGAACGCTACTGAGGCATACTTCCGCAACGCTCTTCCGCCATCTCTAAAGCTTGTTCCCACGGTTGGCGAGATTCTCGATTGGGAATACCAAAGCCGTTTGCTTTATGCCAACACCATCAAGACATTTAATGATAGCGACAAAACCATGAATCTCAACATTCCCTACTTTAACTTCGTCATTGATCAACCGTCTCGATTTTGCAAAAACGAAACTTGCCGTATCGGCGTAGAGTCGGACCAGCTTGCAGACCTGAATGGCCCGGGAGTAAGTCTTACCCAAATTTCCTTTAGTGGTTGCCAGAAAGCCCACGGAGGCTAATCAAAATCAACGTACAGATGTCTGTCTTCCTTTCCTTCCAAGCTGCTACTTTAGCTCTCTACTCAGCCATCGTACTTCTTGAAGGCTCTCACATTCTGTGCTGTGACGGATCCAATCGTCGCCACCGGGCTCAACAGCAACAACCTAAATCTCTTCTTCGAATTATCTATTCCAGTGTCAAAGACGCTTTTGACGGGTTTTCCGACACCATAGTAGTTTTTAATCTAGCCTTGCCGGTTGCTCTTCTTGTACACTATTTCGCAGGAAGTCGTCTCAGACTTATGTTCCGAAAAGACCTTTTATTGGCAGGCTGGTTTGTGGCATGTTCCTTAAGCTCATCCCTATGGGCATACAGAGTTGGTGCATGCCTGCGCCGAATACAGAAAAAATTATCGAGCAATTCCGATAATGATGCACACTATAATCAGCGGCCACCTCGTCGGCGTACCAAGTCAACTTCAGTCTCTGAGTTTCTGGTCTTTGCCAGCCTCCATTTGATCTGTGTATTTGCCATATTCATTTATTTCTACTCTCGATACCAAGGACCTGGTTTTGAGAAATACTCTAACACTATTTGCGACTTCCAGTATACTCTGACCGAGAGCAATCTCAGGAAGACCTTAATTATATTGGTGGCCTGCTGTGCCGTCAGGGTCCTGACCCCGTTTTTAGTCAGATGCCTCATTGGCCAAGGAAAGGAGAGAAACTTCAACCGCGAGCACCAGCACGCTAGCCATGAAGAAAAACGAAAATTTCATAGAAGTTTAGATCGATGGGAGAGGAACAACCCGATATATCGCTGTGCTTCGGACACTTTGGCTTGTTTGGATATGGTTATATTTGCGGGTGGAACTTGGACGCTTCTCGTCTTCTACTGGCGCTTCCGAAATGAATTACTGACTATACAAAACAAGAGCTGGTTTCTAGACGGCTGGAGCCTGGGCCAAGTCCTGGCTATCTCTGCCGTTCTACCGATTTTGATCGGCTTTCTTCGGTGTCTCGGTAAGTATTCTTGCTCGCTCCGTTTTACTCTCCGAAGCAAGATGGTTCTTGAATCTGCTAACCCATTATCAAATCATAGGGAGAAATTGGAAGTCGAGGAATGAACAGTATTAACTGCAAGCTTTTTCAAAGCGGCGAAGGAAAGACTGGGACTGTGACGGTTGTGAAAGTCAACGCATCATCTTTCTGAAGAAGCATCCGTTGTTCTTACTAGCTTTTTAGGCAGGGTCACTATTAATTTCTTATTGTAATCGCATGTCATCGCTGAGAAAGTCTGCGGCTAACAATTCATTGCATGCAAGAATGATATCTGCTTTCCCTACCTTACTATAACTTAAGCTCCTAATCTGTGATGTTGAGCAGGCCCGTTGTAGCGAATACGTGTGAAGTTATTCCATGAGAATCAGTTATCAATCATAATCTTGCCTTATGAAATCCCAAACTTCACCAGGCGAGAGGTCTGGAAAACTCTAGCCGTGCAGGAAAAAGGGAATGCTAAAGCTACTAAGATGCGAGCATACCCAATAACCGTAGCAGGGTTGTGCTCGCACCTCAGCTCGCAGGTAATATCTGCGATCCTCTCTGACTGATAAATTCAGAGGATTACACGATATGGCGATCAGTGCTAAAAGACAAAATGGGGGATCACGAGAGTTTCGAGTTTGTCCTAATATGAGATTTTATTCAGTGATACTTAATTAGTGTTTGTCATGCCTCAGAGAAGAACTAGTGGAGAATAAGTGTTGGCGAGGGTCTACCGGAGAGAGCTACTTGCTCGCTCACTTTTCGGTGTCGATCGGATCTGCATCAATTAAAAGTTTGAGGAACGGGGTCAAGAGGCCGCACTTAAGAGCAGTATATGTTGCGATGCACACTAAAGTTATTGCATGTTTTGGGCTGCAAATAAGAGAACACTACATTAGCCTGATTCTAGCTGGAATACTTATGGGATACTACAACTTAAGCAGAGCAGAGCCTGCGGATCCGTGCATTTTCATCGACACAGACTTCGCTGACCTTGGCTTTCCACTAGACGAGGGTGCTTGAAAATGACTGCGAGACTCTACGACTTTTTTTGGTCTTTTTGAATATAGATATTCAAGAATCGGTCTTGAATCAGAATATGAACCTGATGTGTAGACGACTTGAATTATTATGGACCATGCTGACGGAACCAATGGCTTTTGTATTTAACCAGAAGCGACTTTTAATCTAAGCTGTCCTTGTGGAAAAGTAGGAGGCAGCCGCTGAATAGGGGGACTATAGCACTTCCACAAGATACAATGTTTAGGGACAGAACTTTGGATTTGACCTTGCCTGATATTACTCTTTCTATAGTACTACCCAATCGCTTGATACAGATAAGTCCTGCTTTACTTTGCTGTCAGCTGAAATGGCAACTGAGTTAACGGGGCATGAGTGACCTTCGAGCGGCTGTAGAGCAGCACTTCAATTTGCTTGTTTTTTTGTTTTCCTTTAAATCTATCGTGGAATTCACCTTTTAAATCGTCTGAATAATACTATTTTTAGATGTAAAGGTATTTGCTTAATGGCCGACTAGTTGTGTAAGGTGAATCGTTTCGCACTATGGATAAATGCATATGGGTTAGGACTTTTTATCGGCTTTGGGAAGGGCTAGTTAAAGGACTATAGTATATTATGAAAACCGGCCAGAATGAAAGCTTCTAAGGAGAGGACTGCAAGAATCTTTTCAGGAGCCTATTTATCCAGCCAAGTGTTTCAAGTTGGTGAAGGAGAGGTACCTAGAAGATCTGATGAATTTTTGTCGTTGCCGCAAAGTTGAGCTTTACTCTTCTCGGAATGCTGGAACCTGCAAAGACATGCGTGGTTGACCTCTGGAAAAGACAGAAGTGTGCGTGGTGGCATTTCGCGAAGAATCATGGCTTGTTTAACTGTCAGCTTTCTTCTACAGTATCGTGACTTGAATAGTCGAAAAGATAGTGGCTTTCCAACTTTTGTGAAAGTTAGGATTCCTCTAATAGAGTAGCTTTCAAGCCAATTTCTGCTTTTCCGTCTATCAAGCGCCGACGAAACAGTTACACTGGCTGTTAGGATGTTTTTTATCGACGTTAGCGTTTATCAAGTGACAGTGCAGTGGATGTGCTAGCGCGAGGGAGGCCAAATTTTGCGCTATAAACATGGAGGAAACAAGGCGCAAAAATATGCGTATAGCGCTTTCAGTATTATACCACAAAACTAATTACTTGTCTTCACTATATATAACGTAAAATAAACTGTATGCTCTTTGATTGAGCTACGAAAATTGTCGCTCAGTGACTACAAGTTAATTACCGCAATCAAAAATTTACATACGCAATTTTCACTGTTTTTGCTAGTAGCTTAATAACTCCTTATAACGATAGTATAGTGTCCTAAGCACCTTCCTAGTCCTGGGCATCAGTACCTTCCCAAAAGCCGCCTCCCGGGACCTTATAGTGTCCTGGGACCCGTGACCGTGACATTACGGTTTATTTTACATTAGATATAAAAATGATCTTATAAAAGTGTATAACTTTGGATTGCTAAGCAGTAGACTGTTATGTTTTTTATTTAAAAAAAACGGCTCGATTTTATGTTCTAGAGTGCCTTCATCAGGTTATAGTGTCAGCCTTGCGTTCTGCCAAAGTGTGGTACATTGCACAGCCATCATGGCGCTGGTGGCTTACGCCTAAATCTCGGTTCACATAAAAGCTACATTTCATCACATCACACGTCGTAATGTTGATATCTAGTCATACATCAGAAACATCGCGCAACTGAGAAAGATAAGACCAAATAGTATGGCTACTCAATTCCCAGCCTCGCCTACACCTCCTGCAGGGATATATGCATGCCACTGGTCACCAGTCACCTCAAGCCTGGTCTGTGAGTGTAGCTCAGCTGCACCGATAGATTCTTTTATAACCAGCTTTGACCGACCTTATGAAGTCGGCATGTTCCTTTGGTACGTAGAAGTCTATTGTCTTAACTCTCCCCTGACAATGACAGTTCCGTTCTTGACTAAGGTGTATGCAGTCTTGTAAATTGCCTAGGTAGTTCTGAGGTGAGATGGGACAGCTTTGACAATTTCCCACCTTCTTTGCTCAACTATCTTCGGTCTACGGGTGCATTCTCTCCAGGATCGTCAACGGTACCAGAATGGGATGACATCCATAAATTATCATTTGTGCACAACTATGTGCGCCTTGTAAAGGATCCCCTCCTCCGACAAAGCCAGCCGATGTATATCCTGGCTGATGCTGAGGTCCAATCTTGGCCATTTGCTGTTTGGTCGGGTGCTGTTTCTCGCTCTAGCTCTGCAGTCCTAGTTTTCGGCAAGTGGTTGACATCAGACGTTCTCCGTGTTCAACAACACTACTCCAGTCAACGTCGATGGCAACGGCTTGCCGCATGTCCCGAGTGGATTTACCATGACCTGAATATCATTCTTTCAGACTGGGTAGGTATCTGGAATGCAGCCGCTTGGGAGCTGAAGGACAGAAGCATCGAAGTTAACAAGGAGAATTTCACAGGCAATGTACTTCAACGTATGCGGAGGTTGAATAGAGCAATGGCAACCAACATTCTGTTGCGGGAGTCACTGCTAATACAACAAAACTCGCTCAAAGAAATCATATATCTCGCACCAGAGAGGTATCTCGAATTTCGTTGCCTTGAGCAAGATGCTGCTGAAGTCGGCTTTATCTCAAGGTGCAACCAAATGGACAAAGCTTTGAGTCATGATCTTCTGGTTGTACAAGGAATACTCGAGCAATTGCAAAATTTGATGGCCATGATAGTTTCTGTCGAGCAGATCTCGATTGGCCAGTCCGTCGCTCGACTAACCTACATGGGATTCGTCTTCTTACCGGTATCACTCGTGGCTGTAAGTCATCCGCTTCGGCGCCTTAACAAAGCTAAAAGGTTCACAGGCCATTTTTAGTATCACGACCATTAGTCCCAGGTGGTACCCCGTGGGAGCAGTTTCTGCACTTCTAGTCACCATCATGATTACATTAATCATACCACGCATAATGTCGGCGTGGCACAATAGACCGAAAGGGTTGAGAGGCTATGAATCTCAGGCTAAAAGTCCTGGGAGTGTGGAAGAGGAGGAAAGGGGTCGATCACCAATTAGAGTGACAGCAGTGCCCCTCTTGATGAAAGGTGGAAGGGTGCCATCATCCAAAAGATCCGAAATGATCTACCATCGCCGTCAAGGCTCAGAGCCATCAAGTGTGCGTACGCGTGCCAGTGGTGTGCGCGCCAATGAGATATCCGCACCTATGATTGCGGAAAATTCCTTGGGTTGGAATTAAGCTCGGCCTGGTCATGAAGACATCATCCTATCCACAATTCCTGTCCATAATTCCTCCTGTGTAATCAAAATTGGATCGAGTCAATTCCATTTAGCCCTTGCCCTACCAGCTGCTGTGCCCGGGGCATAGGATGCCTCGACCTAGCCGGTACCTATCCATCCCGCGGTTTGTCCATGTCACAATGAATAGGTCCGAAAAGTGGAGGGCTATAAAGGTATTATATTCTCAACTACGTGCAAGGGATCTAGTTTATGCCTCAGGCATGAGAGTTTTAGTCATCACGTGCCATACCCCTAGGCTTTGTCTCTAGGCTAAGGAGGGCATTATTTTGACGAGCAGCGCTAAAGGTGTCGGTGCTAATTATGCGATTGCGTGCAGATTTAGTGACGCCGTTAGTGGGACGAGTATCTTTGTAGTGGTGGAGACTGCAAGTGAATAATGAGAAAGTGGGGAGGTAACGTGGAAGCTCTGTCCTCAAACCACCCCGAACGGAAACTGCGGGTTCGGGACGGGTTGGGTATGGGACATTCCGACCATGATTGGTCAGGAAGCTCGACCACTCTATCTACTACTGCGATAATAAGTGGTGTACGTTTTGATTAGAAACTTTGCGACGCAACAGCTGGGACATGCAACCGTCCCTTGAAACTTTTAGAGTAAAAGCCATGTTGAGGGTTATAATCGGATCGAAAATTCTAGGCGGATAAAATACCCCTGCAATTCTCAGAACGGTATACATTTGTGTCCGACGAGATCACGTAATCATACGTTTTAGAGGCTCCACGCCCTCGAGCAGAGCATCCATCAACAACATCCTTTTTCACATACATCAACTTCACGAATTGTACTCGCTGATCAATTGCCTTCATACACGTCTAATCCACATCTCGTTAAAACGTCAGATCGTCGAGATCTTGGCGGTTGAAATCCCCACTTTCATGCGATATTTTGGCTTCTGCAAATATGCAGAGCTGAAGTCGCGCCTTCATAATTTTTAAGGTTTTCAATTTCAGTGCCTCAAGATTGGTGTACCCTCGAACGACACTAGAGCTGTGAGTCAAGCGGGGACGTAACTAGTCCGGCTCATGTACTTGCGCATTTGTGGGATTGCTGATATTAGATCTATCTACTTGCTAAAAGAGGTCATAAGAGTCGTGCGACTACATCAAAATAATCTATCCCGAATTCTAGCATGTTAAGCCCAGCAGATCAAAATCGACACTTCATAAATTGAAGAGTGCTGTTCTCAGATTTGGAAATCATTGTTAGTGTCGGTCGACTGCATCTCACGAGTCGCCGGGCAGACTAGTGATTTCACTTAGTATGCTCGTTGGCGTCAGGTGTAAGATGTGTCGATTGTTGTTGTGTTCTAAGCTACGTGCCGCGAAGAGGTTGCAGGTCCCGAGAGGACCCACAACTCTTCACGTGACTAGTTACATGGGTTCCAACAGTTAGGGTAGATTCCAATAATAAAACACCGCCTCAGTAAACATTGCTTATAGATCAGCACGTACCGCACTCGCTGTTATTATAAACCACCTTAGTCTAGACTACAGTATTGGATATTGTACCCCAGTCGTGAAAGAAATAAGTCAATAGCTATAAAAATCATTTATAAAGCGTAAAAGAAAAATCAAAAATCGCTTTAACGTTAATTAATAGTTTAATGTAGTTTTCAATCAACGTGTAAGTAACTTGGGTGTTAGGCTTTTTGTATCTGGCCTTTTTCGATAATATTAGCTTGTAATCTATTTTAATTTTACACGCTAGAGCAAAAAAAGCTATTCCAGCAGGAAAACGCGATTCTATGCTCGACTCTAATTATACCAGTCGCTTTTCATGATTGTTTCGATGCGTCTTTCATCGGTCATGAGAAGTATAGGCCCTTGGATCCTTCAGAATAAACTCAATTAAGGCTCCTTGCCGGTTAAATGTGCTATATGCCCAGCTCACCACAACAACATTTACATAGACGAGTAAGTATAGCACAGAGGGCCGGCTTGAGTGTCCATATAGTCCTTAACAATAGGTTCATTATCGGAAAGCTCCATAACAGGCATAGTATCGGTGATTGAGGCCGGAATTGTCTTGTCGGCGTCTTGGAAGCCGGCATAATCGGCCAGACGGGTAGCATTACGGCCCTGCCACTGTGGCCGGGGTTAGCAGTTGCACTCTTCGCTAGCAAAAAATAACAGATGAGGCATACCTTAGCCCAGGCGCGGTCGATGTTGCTGTGGTGCAGGAAAAAGAGAGGCTCATTGGGCGAGGTGGCGGGGCCCATGTCGCCAAAGATGATGCTGTGGACTGCAGATGTGTTAGTACATTCTAGGTAATGCAAGTTAGAAAAAAAATACGAACTCTGTGCGTGCGGCAATCCCTCGAGCATGCCAACCATGGCGGGAAAATTGTCGAAGGCGTAAATGGTGTTCATGACTCTGGAGTTGTATGCGCCTGCCTGCATGTCGCCAATAATGGAGTTGCCATTTGCATCGGTGCCCATACCGCCGTTGAACTCGCGCGTGAAGCAGTGCAGGCGGTTGCTGTTGTCATTTACGTATGGCCACCCCATACCCAACGTCAGGTTCGTATTGGCAAAGGGGCCATCGACCACGCAACGCTGGAAGCCCAGTTCGTCGCTGCTGGTGCGCTTGCCGTCGCCGCCGAAGCCGGTGACGGGGTCAAAGAGAGGGGAGTTGGGCGTGTTCTCGGCGTCGGCGTCTATGCTCCAGTCCCAGTAAGGCTGGGTACCGTTGAAGCCGCATTCGGTGCGCAGCAGGTCCTCGTGCAGCTTGACATACCAGCGGTGCCACGGAAGGAAGTTGGCCACGAAGTGGATTTGCGAGTTGAGTGTAAAGTGGGTGTAGACCAAGTCGTCCAGGCGCGTGGTGACGACGTCGACGTCGGGGTACTTCTCTTTGGGCAGCCCGCGCAGGCAAACGGCGGCACGGAGGTACTCGACCCTTTCGGCGTCGGTGAGCTCGCGCCACTCCTTCCGAACGGCCGGGTTGGTACAGGCGCCATCAGCACGAGGTATAGCGCTCGCCGCGGCGAGGGAGATGATAAAAAGGATCGAGCCGAGAAGCATTGCGGTAAGAAGCGGAGTGGCTAATTATAGTACCTAATATTTTGCTGAGTGACGAACAGGTAAGTCTATAGCGAAGGACAGCGCAAGCCAAAAGCTGAGTAAAAATGAGAGTGAAAAAAATGAGAGTGAAAAGGTGGTAAACGAGAGCTACTGTCGTCGCCATGTGGCCGGCTCTATAAGCTGTGGCTCAGTGGACCGTGTTACTCTATGCATTAACGCGTTCGTATTCAGAAAGCCTTCTCTGCCCCTTTGCCCGCTCATCGGGTTCATTTTTCTCTGTTCAAGTCGCAGAACAAGGCGATGGACAAAGTGCAAAGCTATGCGAACAAAAAATATAGAGGCCAAGAGGGACTCCCCGTTTTCACGACGTTAGCCTCGGAAGCGAGCTTCTTGTGGCTAATATTAAGCTTTTCCCCCACAATTCATGGAAGTCCAGACCCAGTGCATAAACCTGCGCCACAGCCTAGCTGAAAATCGTGTTTCAGCGCTGTGAATACGGGTATAATTTAATTAGCAGGCCGACCACTAACCAATAGTAGATGGTACGCATATTGGCGCCGAAGGGATGCGACTCAGGAATTCCTTGGTTCAAAAGGAGAACCTTGTCTAGTGCAGTAGAAAGAACAAAAAGCGAGCATCTGAGGACAGAATGTGGTCCGTTTAGAATTGTACATTGTGAGGACAAGTAGCAATATGAAAGGGCTTAAAAGCTCAGCCTATTTTTAGAATTGAGGGGTTCACTCGGATTCAAGGGGAGTGATTTAGGCCCTCTATTACGCAATTAAACACTCTAAGTAGCTGAGATTTGGGGGATGCGGGTTCAAATGCGGCTCCCTACTACTTGATTTAGCGAGGACCGATTCACGCCCCTCATTGTGTAATCAAACCATGGGCTTAAAGTCAGCCCTATGCCCTAGTTAGCCTCCAATACAAAAGTTCTCAAAGATAACCATCAGACCAGACAGCCCAGAACAACAGACAATTCTTAAATGCATCAGGCTAAATGCTCAAAGTGCATCAAGACTATAGAAGTTTAATAACATGCAAATTGTTCGCTGCTTCCAGAAATAAGAAACTCTTGTCAAGTAATATTACAAAACAAAATCGGTGTAATGTAGAAGGGCTGCTAGGGTATGTCTACCACCGGAGGAGGGTCACCTCTGTTAAGTACAATGAGGGGGAGTGACAATAATGTACTATATAACCCACTGCTAGAAATCTAACCGATGTCCCTGCGAGGCGAAAATCCCGTAAGTCATTTGATTATTGCGATTAAAGCTCGAAAATGTTGATCTAAGATTAAAATAATCTTATCTTGATGTCTGGGTCCGGTTTTCAACTATTGCATTTGCTAACTATACGACCCTTTCCTAGGGGACTTATACAAGGGGATATTAATTATACTTTGCTTATTATTGATGGTGTTCTCTTCTAAACCTTCTTGATTTACACCGTGGATTTCCTGTGCCTAAATGATGTTCATAATTTTCTGAACTGCAGCGGTTTAAGCAATGATATAGCTAATATACATGGAGAGTGATCTTCAAAAATAAAGGATAAAATGCCTATAAAATTGAATGCGACCACCAGGAACGCCTTTGGCTATATTTGCCTTTTGCTGTTAGGTGTGGCTGAATAAATCTAAGGCCTCAGGCATAAACGACTTTAACGGATTCAACACACTGAGCGTTCCCCTCGGCGCGACAACATATTCTCGACACAAAAAAAGCGGGATAGCAGCCAATTGTACAGTCATCAATAAAGCTTTTGCATTACTGTAATGCCTAGAGTTGGTCGGAAAGCTTGTTGATTTCATTGAAAACTTGGCTCATTCGATTTGGAACTAAAGTTCTCATTGCATGTTAACAATGCTTTTGGCATCTATCGTGCATGACAGCTTCCCTTCTAATTGATTGGCTGGAGTCTACTTGGGAATTTGGGCTCGCTCTTATGATCCCCATCACTGAACAACATTTGAGACATGTCAGCAGCTGAATCTCGGAATTGGCTTTGATTTCACCATGCTCTGTGAAGTTTGCCAAAAGTTGTTCCGGGGAAGATTCCACAAGTCAGATTCCTTGGTATATGGAAGAGAGCCTTACCAGACAAGGATACATCTAAGGCATCCTCACCAGGCAAGGATCACTGATCTTCGGCGAGCAGCTCTTGAAGAATGTACAATATGCTTGATTCTGTGGGAGAAGTGCTTTGAGGATTATTGGAGGCGGCATGTGTGCCATGACAATGCCACGATTGAAGAAAAATCTCAGATGCTCATCGAAGATATATATCTTGACAGCGATGAGGCGCATCACCCGGAACCCTTCTTGGAGCCGAAAGAGGAGGTTGACTGCAAGCACGCCGGCCTTTCGACTAAGACCCTGGATGAGAATCCCAATTCTTCTGGCCGCGTACCCAAGTCATTCGTTGTTTATCGTTATTCAACATCAGACTCTCATAAAAAAATTACACCGGAAAGAGATCTAGTTTACAATAGCCGAATAACAAAGATCGATCTTGAATTCTGGATCCAATTTTCAACAGTCAGATCTACTCGCACCAGCCGCTGGGGAAACTCGACAATGAACGACGCATATCAAGCATTCAAGCTAGATCGTGTCATTAAAGGTATCTCATTTACCTCCGCTGCCCATTTCTTCAATATCTAATGACATCCCTTCTAGATAAGGCCCAGGTTGCTAGCCTTAATATAAATTATGACAGAGAGTGGCCTAAACTTCTTGCTAAGCGCTGGCTGCAAGATTGCCTAAGCAGTCATAGTTTTTGCCATCCGCATAAACAGTCAAAAGACAGCTCCAAGCAAGTACCTACCCGGCTCCTTGAGGTATTTTTACAAGAGGGCGACAATTGGGTCCGCTTGATACATACTCAAGAGAATCTTGCGGTACTTGATGCGCAATATGTGACATTGAGTCATTGCTGGGGTACTCTTAAAATACCAACTCTTACAAGAGACAGTTTCTATGACCTGGCATCTGGAGTGAGAGCCTCGAGCCTACCGAAGACCTTTCGTGATGCAGTCGAGATGACTTTGCTACTCGGAGCCAATTATCTTTGGATAGACTCCTTATGCATCCTCCAAGACTCTGAAGAGGACTGGGTCCGGGAAGCAAGCGTGATGGGTTCCGTGTACTCGAATGGCCTTTGCAACCTGGCCGCAAGTATATCTGTTGATGCCAGTGGTGGGCTCTTTCATAGTAGTAGACCGACAGTTCGTCGAGACTGCTTCGTCGAATCTTTCTCGGAAGACGGAATAAACAACCTGTGGCATGTATATCCTCCCGATTTTCATGAATCTCAGCTATTCAACAGCCCTTTAATGCAAAGAGGCTGGGTCGTACAGGAGCGGCTCTTGTCGCGAAGAGTTTTGCATTTCGGGCTACAAATGTACTGGGAGTGTCACCAGCATGCTGCCTGCGAAACGCACCTCGATGGGTTTCCAGATCTCAAGGAAAATTTTCACCTAAGTACTCTCAAACCAAACTACCAGGTCCTTGGTGTTGCTGTTCCTCATGGTTTCTTACCTACCGCAGCGGGCTTTCATACAGTAAATTTAGCCAGGTTGAAGCTGTGGCACACGATTGTGCAAGATTACACATCATGTGACTTAACTATACAGAACGACAAGTTAATTGCCATATCTGGTCTCGCAAAGGCTTTTCTATCAAGTATGAAAGCCGAGAGTTCGGATTATCTAGCTGGATTGTGGAGAATGAATCTTATTCCTGAACTGTGCTGGTATATGCAGCAGCGAAGGACACAATCGAAGGTATACAGAGCACCTTCCTGGTCATGGGCTAGTCTCGACGGAAAAACAAGTGTGATCAAAATCTCAGCAGAAGATTCTGGACTGCAAATCGCTGAAACGTTAGAGGCATCCGTCGAGCCTCTAGGTTCTGACCCCACAGGAGCGCTCAAAAGTGGCTCAATCAGGCTACAGGGACCGTTAATGACGATAGAATTCAGATGGAAGAATGATTCACATAGACTAGATTACTACGGGGATTGGAAAATCAACGGGAGATGGACAGAGGAGAACTTGGTCTACAAAGATCACAGCGAAACCCATCGCAACTTGCACTGCATGCCGTTGTTATGGCCAAAGCGAAATCTGCGGCGGGAGAAAATGGCCTGCAGTCTAATCCTTCAACCAACAGGTGTACAAAAAGGCCAATTCCGAAGGGTTGGATTCATGTATTTTGCTTGCAGGCCCCATGCTATTGACTATTGGGCAGGTTGGGGTTCACTTCGTAACGATGACTGGTTTGAATTTGAAGAACATGTGGGGGATGGAATATACAGAATCACAATTGTGTAAGGTAATGATTGAAAGGGTGGCAGTCGTCTTTGCAGCGCTGGCGTAAGTGGGTTCTGCGCGGAGGCCCGTACTGGAGGGGTCGGCATGGTGCACTCCCTAGTCTGTTGGTGAGCCTTTGAGTACAGCGCCAGGGTGGCCTAGAGCCTTAGATGCGGCTGTGAAAGTGGATTGCAACACAGTAAAAATGGTTGAAAATATTAATAAAAAAATCTGTTAAAACCGGTTTTTGCAATTTCCAGTAAACGAAATTAGCAATTAATTATACGATTAACCCTTTTTTAATACCTGTATACTCAGGGTTTTTTTTTTTTTTTTTTTTTTTTTTTTTCGCTGGTTCTGTTTGGTCTCCCGACATGAGCAACAGCAGCTGCTCCAGCCTAAGCTAAGGTGGATATGCCTGAGCACGCCTGAGCAAACCCCCACAAATTACTTAAGAACACCAATTCAACGATTCAACGGCTGGCAAAGTCAAACTCCCATCTATAAGTGGTGCCGGCTACAAACCTGTATTTACCTAGGTAGTATGCAGAGCCGATAGGATTCAAGCGCATTCAGCTGGAGCCGGTGAGGCTGTTGTGTGGTATTGAGGCGCCAGTCGCGATGGCGCGGCATGGCTGTATTCAGAACAGAGAACTTCCAGAAAAATAGGTATCAAAACCATCCGACCATTCAATTCCCCGCCTCGCAAGTAGGTACACCGCTCACATCTATGCCAATGGCAGCCCAAGGGGCAATGCCCACATTGGATGGATAGGACACCTCTGGGGTAGGGTTTCAGAGTTTTCGCCGACCAGTTGGGACCTGAACGGTGTGCGTCCTTGTCTTGATGGCAGAATTCAGTGAAGGGCAAACGTAGTTGGAAGGGCTTGTTATAAGAGAGACACAGAGCAGTTGTTAAAGAAGGAGGAACCCAGGGTTTGGAGCACTGCGGGGGTGGGCGAACCTGGATGGGAGGTATGGCGATAGAGGATACATGGTCGGGGGAACAGTCAGATGGCACAGCGACAATCGGCTCAAGAAGTATATGCAGAAGCAGGCCCGAGGACGAACGCGCGCAAGTACCCTACATACCTATCACGAAACGCGACCCCACGGCATACATGGCAGGAAGGCCAGAACTTTGGTGGTGGCCGGAGCATCGGTAGTGCCAACAGCAGGCTGGTGGATTGAGTATATCAAGGAGAACAAACGCATACTTTGGTTCATAGGAGGGAAATACTATGCTGGAGCCACAGGCTTGGGTTTGGTACAGAAACTCTTGCGGGACATAGGCCCTGATGGGGAGGAGAGCCCCAGCAGGGTATTACGAAGCTGCCTCAAAACAGCTGTGGGCGAGGCATAATGGTAGCGACGGTTAGGTGGTGTCCTGGCAGTATACTGGCGAGCAGACTGGGGAGTTAGCCCTATGTGACATTATCTACATGGCCCGAGATGACGGACGCGTGCGTCGGTCTACAAGAGTGTATTAGAGTCCAGTTAGATGGGTATACAGGGTAGGCCGAGCATCAGGAATCGGCCTTCCATGGCTTCCTCAAACTCACCAGGATCGGGGATAATACAATATACAATCTCGAGTTCAAACTGCCACATATGTCGAGGAACCCTAAACTCCTGACCAATCCGGAAATATTGGACTCAAAGACGCGCACTTTAAAGGTAATGCCATAGAGACCCCAGAGGAGGATGCGACTTTGGTGAAGATGCGGGAGCAGGATCGTTGCCCCTAGGAAGGGACCTCCGCTGCGCTTCCTTCACTTCTCCAGCGTTTAATCCAAGTAGGCTACTCCTCAAATTCAGCAGCAGTAGTGGCATCAGATCGAAAAAATGGCAACGGCATAGGTCAAGCGCAGGTTGAAGCTTCACTATAAGCCAAAGAGACGGCATCATTGAAGCCTAAAGCAGAAGGCAAACCACATTCCACCGTGAGACCTATAGTGTATATTTGAACCGTGTATATATATGAGAATCCCATTTGTACCTCTGCAGCTCTTCTTCACATTCTTTAGCTTGTCCAACCTCGCTGAAAATAAATTCCTTAAAACCTGAGAGATGGCACCAGCGAGCCTGCGCCACTCTCATTCCCTTGGTTTCTTTGAATCTCCGGTGCACTGGGGTGTAAAATGAGCCAGGGACAGAAGTGAGTGGATTCGGAATTGTATAATCGACACAGTAATATATAAAGAATGCTTGGCAATAAGGGACATTAATATTAACATTGAAGCGAACTATCTGGCTCTTCTGTATATTAAAGCACCTATCTGCTGTGAAGATGGCTAAACCTTCTAGGCTCTTGAAGCATTTTCCTGATCCGTTTAGCTGGTCTCCCAAGACGTTTTTCAGAGTGTCCCCAATGGCAACTCCTCGGAATCATAACCTGGAGTCCTCCCAAAATGGTAGTGTATACAAATATATCGAGCTGTTCTATGTTAGAGTCTGTTGCCACCTGTACTGATTAATTGGCCATGCCACATACCTCAAGTTTCTACTAGCAGAGCATTGCTACCAAGCACCCCTTTACGCTGGGAGGCACCAGTAAGAATAGACGTAGTATCCGTTTGTGAGCCTCAGCCATGCACTGTAAAGTTTTTGTTAGACGAAAACTATCGAGACTGGGCTGACACAGGAGGAACAAGAGGAACACATACGGAATATCATCTAATGGCGTCTTTACCACATCGACAACTTTGCCCTTGGGGTATTGTCCAACCGCCGTACAGCTTGTGCTGGGGCATGTGCGATATTTCACAGCAGAAGCGACTACTTGGCAATGCGTAAAATATTCCCGGCGTGCCTCAATGGTGTCTGGCTCTGGGGTCGCAGCTGGCAACGCCAATGCTGCGGCCGGGAGGATCGCCGCGAGGAGAATAGAAAATCGCATTTTCACAGCACCTGGGATATTGGATCTTGCGCGAGGGAGGTATCGACAATAGTGCAGCGTAACAATCTTTCGAAGGCCAGAGGTAACTTTTATAGTGATAGAATGTATAACCTGGGCCGCCCTGACGACGGGAAACGGGTAGATAATCACTGCGACATTACTATGATGGGGATTTATTAGGTGTATCCACCAGCGAGAAATGGGTAATCATTTACACCGAGCCCAATTTTCTACAGTAAAAGCGCAAAAAGCGCGAACACCCCTTGTTAAAATAATCTAGCTGGACCAATAGAAACTGTGGAGAATCATGCGAACCAATAAGACAGCTAGCTATGAGCCAGGGGTATTTAAACCTTTTGCTTTATTTTAAGCATGAGTTTCTACCTAAGACTCATTTAAATAAGAAGATCTATTCTGGTCAAATCACCAAAAGGGCGAGAAGACAACACGAACGGGAGGTACTGATATACTGATATTAGTTAACCCGCTGTCCGTGGTACAGAAAAGGGCCGTGAAAGGGTTACGAAAGGTTGCAACAAATTAGACATTCAAGACATGCCTGTGTCGGTATCTCTCGACTCTGTCAGAACTTCGAACAGCGGCCGTAGGAAGTCATGGCTAGTTGTTACTTCTAAGGATGTAGATTTTGAAGGATTCTGCAGTCGCGAATTGCTGCCTATAGCCAATGCCAAATGCTAAAGATATGTGGTCACCAACATTACTATGAAGGTACAGCGGTCAATAGTTGTCACTCGACTAGCAGGGCAGCCCTCTAGCCTTTCGCCTAAAATGACTTATTTTTAAATAATAATACATTTTGAGCCAAGCAAATCCATTAGGACCGGCCATTCGCTTAAAAAGTCCAAACGAAGTCAAGATCAAATAGCGGGACTCTTCCAGGGGAAAGCCCTTGCTAGTTGAGTGACAAATATTTACCGCTGTACCTTCGAATGGTTTCCTTATTTGCTCTATGCCTCATAGCAGGGCAGCATCCTCCTGTCTTGTTGGTTCATTTGCATGATCGACTTTTGATGTGACGTGCGCCACCCGCCTCATCCCAGCCCCTATCCATGCTGCTGATATGAGCACCTCGCCTGCGCCGTGCTATAGAGGCCATGATTGCGAACTGACTACCACCAGTAAGTACCAAGACACAAAGTGCGTGTAACCAAGCCACGAGGCGGGGCGAACTTCGTTGGCATACCAAAAGGCGTGGCTGAAGGAATGCTGTGATCGGCAGCTACGGGAACAGATTGTGTTGGTGGGTGGGGCATGCTCCGTAGCTATGATATTAATGCTCGCACCCCAGAGCTTTGGCTCGCTTCCAAGAGGAGATAATTCCCACGTGCCCGTTGACATTTGTATCCCGAACACGTAGCATCCAGTTACCCGGTCCATGCTCATCCTGGAAGTTCTATACTTAGCGACCATGACAAATGAATGGTACAAGGGTGGAGCGGTAGGGCACCTTAGCGTCCGATCAACGTCAAGGGACAGAGGAACTCACATACCAGTGTGCGACGGACATAACAACCCAACTCTTGAAATCCTTCTCAGTGGTTGTAATTGCGTCAGCCGGCTGGGTCCATCAACTGCATCAAGTGGTCGCTCTGCCTCGAGTGAGCCGCTTTGCGCCGCCTTGCGCCGCTCATAGCCGTTGGCGTAATTATACCTGTCACGGCACTCCCTGATCGCCCTCCTGAATAGGCCGTTCGATGATCAAACTCATTGAGTCTCGTGAAGCCTGTTGCCATAGGCGTTGGTACGTCTTTCCAGCCTCTACTATGGCACCAGCGTCGATCTTGCCGTATCCAAACTGATGACTAAACTTTTTCCGCATGCCAGCTTCCTGCCACTCTCCTGTCTTTAGTTCTAGGGGGATGGTGTTTAGGATATCCAAGTGCTGTATGTCGCGTCTAAGGCTAGGCCGTATCTAGAGAACATGGGCATATACCCCAGCAGCGAGATGAGCCGCATCTGAGGTCCCCCTGTGCGCCGAAGTGCACACGTTCATGCCAATGTTGGTTACCGACAGCTTGACCAAAGGGGGAAAGGACTCATGATTCCTTCCTGGGCACCGTTGCTATATGTCACCATCGGCGGCGCGGGGCGTGCCTCCGAATATAGGGCAGACTTGTCGAACTGATCGGTCCCGCCGACGGCTCTGGCGTATATGTTATTTGCGTAGCCATCAAAATTACAATTATTCTCTAGCCTAGCACCATTGCCTGCTGTGAAGACGTAGATCTACCCGCGACTTTGACGACCCACCCCAATGCCGGTTACCATTGCTGTTTGAATCAACGTGCTAGGGACTAGCATTGTTTGCCCATCACCCCGAGGAGGCGGGAGCACGAGTAGATATCGTTGGTTTTGTAGACGTAGCTAATGGCGAGAGCTTCGCCGGCTTCTGCCAGCAGACTCGAGAGCGTGCGAATGCCTAAGGCCATTGACGGATAATCGGCATAGTAGATACAAAAAGCTAGGACAACATAGCAATTGGGCAGTGTGGTCAAGTAGTAGACGTGACATAGTAAACACAAAGAACCGACGAACAAAGGAATAACAAAGAGGGAGGAGCAAAGGAGGAACGGCGATGCAATGTGATGCCTGGAAATATTAAATCCTCTGGGTGATGCTCTCATTCTAGCATTAAGCGACGGGGACTTTACCGGTAATGTTCACGAGCAGTGCCGATTCGCTCCAAGCTCTACTGTGAGCAACTGCGCCATATTTCAGCAATGAATATGCTAGGTGTTCTAACGGTTGTCCGAAACAGGTTATAGATAAAGAGCATAATGATAATACTAGCTTAGGACATGAGCTTAAATGTTTCCTTCGCTTATTAGCACTCTACTCCGGAAGAATCTTTCATGCTCTTGCCTATTGCGTTCCTCGGGCTATATCCTGGGTTATACTACTTATACGGCTAATCTCGGCCAATGGAACTAGAAACTTGAGAGACAGACGACCGTAAATACCTGTCAATATCACTAAATAAGCCTGCCACTTCTCGATATACCGGCCGTGACATGCGGAGGAGAAAATGATAAATATCCCGGCCGTTGCTAGACAAACGACAGACCTACGAGTTGTGTCAGCCTTCAACCTTCATAGTAAATTTCCAGATTGAAGAAATCTCACGTATAGAGATTTGCGTCAAGCAAATTCTCTTCCAACGAGACAATCGAGCCACAGAAGTCCACTACCCCTTGTAAGAGACTGAGGCACCACTCGGGTTCGCTCTGGGTAGCAGGCATCGCATCCCACCATTTACTATATAGCACGAGAGACATTTCGTAATAGTAAGACAAGATCCTGATATGATCAATCGACCTAGTCTGCGTTTCAGTACAGCGGAGCAGCGCAGCATCTTTCCATGCAACGAGTTCCTGGTAAAGACACGTAATATTTCTGCCTACTCCAACAGACATTATACCTGGAGATATAGTCTCATATAATATATGGACCATGCGAGAACATAGCTCTCCATACTGGTACAGCGAGCAGATAACTGCCGGTGTTTCAAGATTGCCCTCGGGTAATGTTCGGATGGCTGAGGGTCCATATGGGGTATGATCAATGAACTCGCTGTAGAGCATCTAAGACCCATTAGATCTCAAGTCTTGTGGTGACCTTCACGGTGCTGGATAGAAAAAGAGCAGAGAACAAGGAGCTTACGCATGCCCGCCCGGTCCGTATCATGAGCCGTTTATCAAGCGCGTATAAGTACCAGAAGGCCTGTTGAACTAAGCAGCGTTCATGATCCGAGATTGGTAGTGTCTCGATAGCCTGCTCGCGATTGAGACGTAGGTCAAGTGCAAGCCTCACACTCTCCCAAAGCAGCTCAGACGTGGCCGGCAAGCCATAAGTGTCGGCATAATACAACTGCGAAGTGTTAGATATAAGCGCATCAGGCCGACCTACTAGCGCCATGAGTTGGCGAGCTTACGAGTGCAACTATACTCTTTCGGCATGGCCGTTAGCAAAGGTTATCGTAAGTCCGGTGGCAGTAACAACCCACCTGGAAGTCTAGGACGGAGGCCCTCCCACACCGGTATGATCTAGCCTCTGCAAGAGCAAATCTGAAGCAGTATGCGGCCCATTCCGCATCTGCCTCGGAAAATTGGGCAATGCTCTGCGCTCTCGCGCCGATGGCCAGAACTGCATAGGCAAGTTTGGTCAGTGATGAAATCTGGGAACCCCCGAGAACGACCTCCTCAACTGCACGCTGCGCAGTTGAGGGATCGATAAACAGCACAATCCTGTTCAGGTGTTAGTAGGCCTCCGATATCGAGCGTACATGTCTCTACTCACCCAGTGGGATCAGAGAGGCAGGCTATCGAGACGGGCACGTTAGCTAGCGATCTTGTATGGGATAGCATCCAAGAAACCATCCACGCGGATTCTTTCGTACCTTGGACATAGCGGCGCTGGTCACTCGCTTCTATCTTCTGCGTCGACACTGCTGCAGCATCTTCTCGACATTGAGGTTCGATCAGACCATGCACGTAGTATTTAATACGGTTGATGTCGTCAGCGAGCCCTCCAAAGCGAGCAGTAACCTCTCTTGGTAGCGAGACGACGCTCACACAAATGCCGAGAATGTCGACTGTAGTGGCTGAGCCCGAGGCCGAGACTCGATCGTGATCGCGAACCATGGCCTTATATCGCATTCCGGTTAGATACTCATGGCTCTCCTGCATTTTTCAAAAGGTCATTAGTCAGATTAGGTGCTTGAAAGCCACTTTAGTTGCGCTGTACATACCAGGGACGATGCCACCATTGACCCTTCAAGCTCCATTGCAGGAGTTGCCGGGATAGGGCCGAAGCCTTCGTCCAGCAGATGGGCCATACCCGCATCGCCTTCCAAAGGCCTTTCCATATATACCCAGCCCGCGTTCGGCGCGTCTAGCGTTGATACTTCAGGACTGACCATCTTATCGCAACGCGCCTCGATTTCCGAGGCTCTATCTGGCGACGTCTCGGGGTGGTTGGAGAACAGGGATGGGGCTTCGATCACACCACCATCTGGCGTTAGGTGCGGTGAGAGGAGGTGATAGGTCTCCTGATCTGGCGAAAGTGGTAGCTGAGGTATATGGCTCAGACGACTGGAGTTGGGTGTCCGATGCAGACTACTGGTGTGGAGTTGGGTGAGATAGATGCAGGTTGCGCTATAGGTCTTGAGGGTGGTTAATCAATCTGTTAGATCTTCTAGTATTGTGGCGCTTCAGTACCTACCACGCAACTGCGACAAGCAGGGATTGCTCCATCACCTACAGAGCGTTCGCCGTCAGCTAATCCCAATCAAAGGTGTGTTTGTATATGCGCTCGGGACAGGTATGGGCAGGTCGAGACCTTGGGAGAAAGAAGGGGGGGGAGGGGGAGAAGACTTGCATCGAATCTTCTTCGATCTGCAGCTGGTACACGCTCCGCGTCGCCGGATCTTCTTCTTTTGCCGCACAGGCTCAGGAGAGGTCGAGATCGAGGTCATTGCTTCAGCAAGATATAGATTGAAATAGATTCACGCAGATCAAGACAGGATTTCTGTTGTGGAGATATCTTCCTCAGGGTCGCAGCCTAGATTATATTCCCTCCCGCTACTTGATCTAGTTTCAGCCTCAGAATCCTTATCGTTGCGTGATGATCGTTGACCTTCTTTCTACCATTCCCTCACGGTACGACTATTGTTTTATGAAAAGTTCCAGACAAGAAATTTTCCGTTTGTGGAGACGGACCAACATATCGGTGTAGAATCGAGATTCTCTCTGCAATGGCATTGACCCTGTCGCCCACAAAGACTATCTAGTGGGTTTTATGGCGTCAGATCCTGGAAGGCGATCCCTTGGGTGGCTTGGAGGAACTTGACACTTCCGTATGAACGGTTATTGCAGGGAATGACCCTTGCTAGTGCTAGAACAATCGTTAAACGCTCTCGAGACGCTATGCCCTAGTATAAAACAAAAATGGCGAAAGCCGGAGTCCTTTTGCACGGCACAGACTTAAACTAATCACAATTGGTCGTCTGTGCTTGTAGGTTGCTAGAGACAAGTGCTGTATGTTTATTGGCACTTCCATGATTTATTCATCTGTGACAAAGACTTCTCATCCACTAGTTCTCCCGATAAGCTTTACTGGGGAATGGGAAGGCGGGATCGGGAGCAAGCGAACTGTTACAGTGAGCCTTAGCGCCATCGTCAGCTCGATAAGGCTAGCCAATCAATTAGTTTATAAACGGTATCTGAGAATGCGATTGGCTACAAAATCGATGCTCCAAATCAGGTGAACTGACACTAGAGCCAGGGGATCACTGTATGACCAAGGCGGTCAATTGCATTGACCGAGGCTGGTTAGCTGAAGCTACGTGGACAACTGTGTCACGTATCACTGTGAGTTGTAATATCCCGGCAACAAAGCATAACGAACACGACTTGGGTCGAGGCCAAAGCTCCTATCCAAAGAATGGCTGTTTCACCTATATAGAACCCTTCGTGGTCACTACGTCCTGAAGTTTTTAAGACTCTCGAGTCCGCTATAGCTTTGCAACGCATCACGTGATCTTCTCTGGTTCTGGTGGTCCTTTGACAGTCTACATTATTATTTCATATAACAAGGGTATGGATGTTTCTGACTTTCCTGGATTTAGAATAATCCTGGGAAACAACATCTCCTACAATACCATAGCGCCAAGCTTCCTGTAGAAATGCCTCGCGTTCTTCACTGCACTTTAAACAAAGTACAATGGTTAACGATTATAATAGCACTAGTATAAAAGCCCCTTACTACCACAAATTTGATTAAGTAATTCCATTGGAGAGGTAATAGAGATGTAAGTAAGAGGTTGGCTACAATAAAGAATCTGAATCCAAGAACGGAATGGGAAAAGATAACTAGAAAGAATGCTCATGCCAGACTTCACGCCTAGGGCAAGGGAAAGTCGTTGCGCCATATTATCAGCCACATATGATGATTATAGTCATTTGATTTTGTTTTGCACGTGATTCATGCATCCCCCCTGCGAAACAGTTACTTGGCGAAACTAGGAGCCGCAGATAGTGTATTCACGCCGAAATAGCATCATCCAGTCACTTAAAGGTTGGGTAATTGCCCTATTTCTATATATAAACTTTCTCAACCTATGCCTTGAACACAGCTACCTTATCACTGTACACTTATGCAGTAATTGGACTCAGTGGATTACTATTGGTCAAGATAGGCGAATTCCATGCCCCAACACCCTTGAAACCAGGTGTGAAATTTTACTGCCCAGGGCCGGCGCTTACATGGGGAGCGATATTAAGACCAAGGATAGCGCTTACATTGGGGGTGATTTTAAGACAACGTTTGACTTTAAGTAAACCATCGCCCTTGATTGAGCTGTTATCGTACATCCATACATTCCGTGTCACAGTGGAGGCAGAGGCGACGGAACTTTGCAGTTTCTGTGCTGGGTTAATTCCCCCGGAGGAAGAATTATCACCAAGCAGAGCTCATCATCCAAATATAGGGCTTCTTGAACAATCTAGTCAAAGCTGTTTGATTTGTCGAGTTTTGCTAAGGGATTGGTCTCTAAAAAAGGCCCAACTAAAATTTCCTGATATTGATAGAGAAGCCTACGAATCTATGGCCTTAAAGGTAAAACTGAAAGATATTCAAAGAGCAGGCTCTGGAATTTCCTGGGCGATATTAGAGACCAATATCCATATTCGGGGGTTTATTTATCATTATTCATATTCTATTACTACTTGCGACACCAAATGTATGTTAGCACCCCTCTGATTACATAATATTTGCTAAAATTATCTCTTCACAGCGATTAGCGCAGACCAGCCAATTTGGAGAGTTGCAATCACATCGACTCCGGACAAAATCACTACTTTGAGGTCGTGGCTCCATAATTGCGAGTTGAATCATCAGAAGTGTAAGCCTCTCGTACGTTATATGCCGAAGAGGTTGATCGATGTTGGCTCGCTTAGTGGACGTCCTCCCAGACTTGTCATGTCCGAAGACTTGTACAATCAAGATACCAGATACGCTACCTTGAGCTATTGCTGGGGAAACGCAAATTTCCGTACCACCAAAGAGAACGAGAATTTGCACAAACAAGAGTTACCTTTTCAACTCATTCCCAGGACTCTGCAGGATACATTGGATTTGACCCACAACTTGCACATCCAATTCTTATGGATTGATGCCCTGTGTATAGTACAGGACGATTATGTCGAATGGAAAATTGAAGCTTCTAGAATGCAGGATATTTATTCAGGGAGCTCAATTACAATTGCAGCTACAGATGCAGCCGACAGTTCCGCCGGCTTCTTTTCCCCTAATCCTGACGAGTTGGATAGAGCCAGTGTCTTTTTAACTACTACGAACACGGAGCGTGACTCGGGAGCCATTATACGTGTCCAACCAGATGACATTAGAACATCTGCCGAAAATTCAGTACTTGAATACTAGAGGCTGGGTCCTCCAAGAGCTGGTCCTTTCACATCGCACCGTGCACTGTATGCGTTCAGGACTCTACTGGGAATGTAGATCTGAATGTCAGACTGAGACAGGTCTTGTATTCGATCGATCGGCGAAGCACCAAAGTTCAGTCCCTGTTTTACCTCACAATATTCAAATCGGGGAGACCAGAACATGGTGGAAATGGATCGAAAGTTACTCGCGACGTCACTTCTCCTTTCCGAAAGACAGACTTCCTGCCATGTCCGGAATCGTTCAATACTATCAAATGGCTACAAAAGATGTTCCAATTCTTGGCCTATGGGAACGTTCTTTTCACCAGGACTTGCTATGGATGAGAGTCACGAAATTGACTGAAATGACTGATCCGAATCCAAATCATCTGTCTAATATTCCATCTTGGACCTGGTTATCTTGTCCCTACGAAATTTCTTACGACTTCTGGGAATCTCGTAGCAACGACGACGAGACTTGTCGGGATACTCACGATCATGCTAGCCTGGTCGAATGGGAAGTGGCTTGGACGTCAGAGCCTCTAGTATCCGAAGTCAAGTCCTCTCGACTTGTGCTAGAGGGGCCAATTCAAGAAATCACTCTGAGCGTCTCACCCAAGGGAAAAGACTTCAATCCTACATACTTGGATGTTGATAACGAGGAACTAGATTTCGGGAAAGGTCCCTTTCCATGGAGATGTTCAGGTCAGTTCGACAATGGACCCCGAATGTCTCCTACTCAGTATTCGTGTCTCCTTTTGCGGTCAACGGTGTATAGCGAACCAACGGAGCATACCGACAAGGTACACGTAAGGGAGACATTTCTTATTTTGGAGCCTTGCTCGGGTACAAACGTATACCGGCGGGTAGGAATAGGAAACTTCATGGGGGAGAGTCGAAGCTTTGATTTGACAGTCCGACGGACTTTCTGTCTCGTTTGACTTTTTTTTATTACCCTGTGTATTATAACCGTGCATTTCTACGGGCGTGATCTAGCTTACGGTCTCGAGACACGACTGAAATTGTAGCCTTAGATGATTAAAATTGGAAGGTACCTCAAACAATACACTCTCTGAAGTCTCTACTCGAGATACAACTATGTAAGGGAAGCCTAGACAATACTCCCTCTAATTCAGGTTCTGAATAACCTCAGGGAGAGTCAATCCCTAGCTCTTATAGATCACAATTGCATATGCTAACCGTAAAGGGAAGTGGGTACGAGGACAGGCCATGCCTTTAAACTCAAACTAACAGAAGACAGGAAAAACAAGTACTATGCCTGGGGGACAGCCTGGAAAATCTGGTCCTGTATACTCAGTACACCTAATTAGTAAGAGAGAAGGCAAAAAAGAAGGATCTTGACCTTGAGACCAAGTAATATCATGAATAGAACCCATTGACCTATTCACCAGCCCGTTCTCCGTCAAAGGATTGGCCGTAAGCATCACCCGAGCTCTAATACAGAAGTTAACTTCCGCAAATAAGTTGTCTGCCTTTTTATCCGTCGCCTTGATCGCATTCCAGCCCGTATGTTGAGCTAGAATCTATCTGGCTTTATACAACAACGTTTTAAAAGGATGCGCGGGAAGAAAGGGGATGTAGAAATGACAATCACCGAATATTCATACGCTGTCTTAATGCAGGTCAGAGGTTATGTTTTTGGTTTGGTTGGCTATCGAAGCCAAATCGAGTACAAAACTGAACCCTCAACTTCGATGATTCAAGAATAAAAACAGGAAATGATACTGGACTTGCGAGAGAATAAAGGTAAAGAAACAATGCAGGGAGGCGCATTAAGCTAATTTAGCTACTGTAATTTGAGATTTCCCCTGTCGTGTCGCACCTCCCGCGAACCGTAAACGCTTTACTGACAGCAGATGGGTTGAATGGAAGAAATTACTTTCTGTTGGATGATTAATTTTGTTGGAAAGCACTTTTCCCCGTGAATACCGTAGTAGGTCGATTCCCATGGACCAATGCTTGTCGGACGACCTCGATGAGTGTGGTATCGAAACCTGTTGCATATCAATTCTCAGCAGTGGTCATAGCCTTGTTTAAAGGAGGAATTCTAACCTGGAGGACCTAACGCCGAAACCCCAATGGGAAGCTTCGTAGGGAAGTTCAGCAACTATAAAGGATTAACGACTTAAATTTGCCGATAGTATTTACAGTCCGACCTGGATATTTCGGAACTCCTTATATCGGAATATAGGCATGGAACCGAGAGTTCCGAAATATCCAGTTCGGACTGTACTAAGAATCTACTTGGCACAGCGATCTCCGAGGCTCCTAGAATTTGAGAAAGGTCCAATGGCGGATCTCCATTGCGTTGGACTGGTGACCTGACGGTTCCTTCAGCTCGATACCTCCTTTTGGGCTAAGGATAAATAAACCTACCCTGGCTGGGTATCAGGGTAGATGGGTTGGCCTTGATCTATTGGAGTGATCATGATCACATTGCGTATCGAGACCTGAAATATCCCCTGAAGTAGCCACTCTTTGTACAAATCGAGTTTTCCGATCTCGCTTTGAGGTTCTTCTTCAGTTATTTCCTTACCGAGGGAACTGGTTCACGTTGAATTGCATGATACAACAAGACAATATGGATTCAACTTATCTCCACTTGTTCCATAATGTAACAAGCGGCTCCCGCCGAATTCTGCTCTATATTTCCAGAAAGTTCTTCCGGATTGTGGTAACTGCCGTAGTAGGCAGATTCCAACCAGCCTAATTATATTAGCAGATCCAAGGATAAGGGTAAATATATTTACCAACTTCAGATAGGAGTGAAGAGGTTCCGTTTCCCCAGGACTCAACCTGAGCCATGAGTCCGAAATTGATATCTCTTCGCACTTTAGGCCGAGGGATGCTTTCTGTATCATACTCAAAATACTATTCATAAACTAATTCTCCGCAGTTGCTTAGTGTCTGAACGCATGTAAATAGAATCACGTGAACACCGGATCATGTGAGTTGTGAGTCCTCTTAGGACCTACAGCCTCACGATCCTGTAGCTAAGAATCATCGAAGATCAAAACTAACAATGAAGACTTATCCACCAACCCCAACGAGCATTACGCATGAAACACATGCGTGCGTGCCCTCAGGTTAAAGTATAAGTAATTACTACGACCCGGGTGTTCCCACACTTGAATACGGCCACAATGGGTTCTAGGGAAAATACCGATTCCTCTCACTCAAGCTGCGATTCTTCAACGCGTAGTAGCAACTTTCACAGCTCCGGAGAATGGTCTGGAGGCGGTCGCGGAAGTGGAATTGATCAGCGCCAATTGTACCCTGACACAACCTGTGAAAATTGTGGAGGAAGTGGATGGGAGCCTTTATCTCAAATATGGGTGTGCCAAAGCAAAGTGCGGCCGATGGGAATCCAAACTATAAGGATACAGAGAATCACTCATGTCAAACATGTACTGGACGTGGCTGCGCTGCTTGGAATTGGCAGGGTTCATTGCAAAACCCAATTGCATGCAAGCGCTGCCAGGGGGAGCTTACCATAGCTGTACGTACAGGGTTTATGAGGTATAGCGATTGCTATTGCAAGAGTTAAGCCTGCTAGTCGCAAAGGAGATGTAAGGCATCCGCAGGATTGCTTGCTTGAGGGGTATCTTTGAAATTGTTGGCAGCTTTTGTTCTAGTAATAGGACTGGGATTTGTGGATAAAATTGGCCAGGAACTCCCGGATAGCTAGACGGCTTTGGCTGGAATCCACATTCTTCAACGGGGATTCTTAGGAGGGTACCTTCAACAGACTAATCGTGGAATTATATTTGCTTATATCAGACAAATGATTGGATTATTTTGGCTCTATGTTTTAACACCAACAGATCCTCCTTACTAGTACCGGCTCACGTATTCGCCGATTTTTTCTTTTTGGATAAGGAGAGTTCTCTCTAAGCTATTGTTGATCCTTGTGAAGCGTAAAGTACTAGAGGGATCTGCCAGGCGATGCACTCCTTTCTGCTTAATGGTGATTGTAGAAGACTACCTTTCGATATATGTAGTCCATCAGCTACATAAACGGCACTCACAGTCCCACATTTCTGTACAGTCTCTTGATTTCTCTTCTTTGCCCTGCTCAAGCCCGAGCTCCCTTTGAACTGGAATCCTCCTGATTATTCCAAGAGCTAATTTCTCCTGAAATTCCTGCCATTCCGCTTCAAGGACCTTGAGTTTTGACCAGAACCTCGGCTCAATATTCCGTTCGAGCCATAACGCATGCTCGGGACTTTCCTTTAGGAAATTAAAATCCATATCTGATAGCCCCATATCCCAAAAAAGTTGCTTCCGGATGCGTTCGCGCTTCTCAATTGCATTCATCTGGCGATACTCTGTTTTTGGCGCAGATTTAAGGGGTGTAAACGGGAATGCTTTTAACTTCCTTCGTATCTGGGAAGGTAGGGCATCGTGGATAGGTACACTTTGTGGCTAGATGTTAACCAAATGAAAAACGACATATGATTCGAGCTTCTTACAGTAACTCTCCCGTTCATCGATACCATAGTATAGGTACATCATCGTCGTTACCGGTGGGAGATTGACCGTGATCGATGAGGAAATAGCACAGTCGTTTCTCATAACCAAACTCAGCATTGTATGCTCCGAAGCGATCACGATCCCATTCGAAATCACGGCTCCAATGGTATTGGCTAATAAGATTTTGCATAAATCTTGTCTTAGCGAGATATCCCTCACCTCGCACAAGATGGGTCGCCGTTGAAACTAGGACACGGACAGGGTTGGCTGGGTTTTCTCGCCAGTATGCCGCTACGCTCTCTGGCGGATTGTTTTCGCAGTCGACGTTGTCTCTATTCTCCATGATTATAATGAAAGTGGTAAGGTAGCAGATGCTGAGGCTGGATGAGGAATGTGGACAGAGGTGAAGAAAGTTGAATTAGAGGTGACAACGAGCCCTTATTTTCAGGCAACAAAGCGGCGTGTCATAACATGTCGCGAAGCGATGACTGGGCTCTTTTATTTAAAGGCCAACTAGAAATCTTGGCTGCGCTTGTAATACATTGATTCATGAGAACGATGCTGGAAAGGTTTCCTCTCTATCTACCTACCGACCGCCTAAAAAGAGGGGATCGCAAACTTTCGATCAATGACAATATACTAAAATAAACTCTATAAATACTTTAGAGTGAGCCTCGTACCGTTTGTTCAGTGTATTTTTTAGCAACATCGAAGCACCCTGAATGCTAATTAACAAAAGTCCGTCATATACTTTCCTGCAGGGTACTGTAGACTTAATGACTTGGCAATGAAGTTTGGCTATTCTCACTAGATTACATAGTGTATATATTATAGGTGCATTCCTCGTCTCATTTTTTAAGATGCCTCAAAACGACGGCAGAGCGCATCAAAGAAGCGCATAATGTCCTTTCTGCTGAGATTCTCGAATGTGGGGCGATCTTTCTCACAAAATCTGAAGCCATGTTGCATGACCTTTGGTCCAATCGCCCTTCCGGTTAATATTCACCACCAGCTATTTTTTCTGTAACTTCTTTCGTAAAAGCTCATTTGCGTCCTGAAAGGCGCCATCGACAGGATTCTACTATGTAGCCTCCGACAACACCATCACCAGAGACCACACGTCATGGAACTAAAGGGAATGGGCCGCTTGATACTCGGAATGCTCGTAGATGTTAGGGGAAGACAGATGTCCTAATCTAGAACGTAGGAATTAGTGAGATTTGGCTTTATGAAATTGCCGAGGAGACGAAGCTCTCGGTGCGTAACCTCCCGTGTCGAAGTCTGAAGTGGACGGTCATGGATCGAATATGTGTCGCGATGATGGCGCCGAGGATGCGTCTGTCCTCTGGAGAGGCTTCGCCATCGTCAGAAGTATATCGCGAAGGTCCACAGGTTTTTGAGCATACTTGTAGACAAGGGCAGGATACGAAAGTTCGTTAATATTGAAGACGCCTTTAAACTTCAACGTGCGAATCTCCTCGAGGCGGTTCACATCCTCATCGATTGGCGGTTGTTTTGCAGAAAGTGTTCTCCTACTATATCATTACTAACGGAAGTTCTAACAAGAGCTGTGGGCAAGGCCTGGAACTAAGCTTGCATAAACCATGGGGCTAAACACTTCAAAATGCTAGAGATAGGTCATCCAGTGCTGTGATTTTAGATGTAGTGCACGATTCAGCATTTGTAATTAATGTAGTAATCAAGTGAAAGCCAAGCTCGTGATTAAAGTATAATTGATTTGAAGCCTCCCAAAGTAGATACTCCAATAGTGAAGCCTTCCCCAACATCCAAATAAAAGCATTAACTTCTGCGGCCGGTCGGTGGTGGTATCTTCGAACCTATCGACATACCTTCGCTCCCCCGACTCCAGAAGAAACACCTGGACACTTTACACCAGTTGTTGCTATTAGCCTTTTCTCGAGTGAGGCGCAATTCCGAGAACTGCGCGATGAGGGTCTATATAGTAGCGGTGCCACACTTTGTTGTGCGAGACTTTGACTTGCTCGCTCCTTCCGTTGCCTTTTTTTTTGTTATACTTTAATTGTGGGTCAGAATTTCCTTCTCTATGTGATAGAGGTGCCTCGAGGGAAAGACAACACCACTACATATTGCTCTGACAGCCAGTGGAAGGATCTGTGAGTCAGCACTTTGCTGTATCCACATATAGACACGTATTTTGTGCCATGCATGAATGATGGTATCCCCTCCTTACCTTCCACGGGGCAAAAGGCACAGCTCTAGGCCGTGCTCTTGCTCTTGGTGGATATGGTAATTGTTGTTGTATTGAGTTCTACTCTACGTTCTAAGATAAAGGGGGTGTGATGGCGCGTGCGCCATCACGTGCCACGTGTGAGTCATACGACTGGCTTGGTCAATATATACCCACACTGGCGGCTCTCTAAAAGGCTGTAAAACT
Source organism: Bisporella sp. PMI_857 (assembly GCA_021307315.1). NCBI lineage: Eukaryota > Fungi > Ascomycota > Leotiomycetes > Helotiales > Helotiaceae > Bisporella > Bisporella sp. PMI_857. The sequence goes on along the minus strand of JAJSPD010000108.1, from coordinate 35,772 downwards.
ATCTAAAGGATCGTAACGGCCCGTAATCATAGAACGAAAAGAGAACTCGATATCAGGCCTTTAATTGGCCCGTTTCACTCTTGTACAAAAGAAAAACTATAGCATCTGACCTCTAATTGGCCAGTACTTCTTTTTCCTCCCTTTCTACCCACTCTATGACTTTCAGTTCGAAGTGGTTTAAATCAATCAGCTGTTTTAGAGCTGTTGAAGGCTTGCTTTTAGTTATAGAATCGGCAAAGTTGCTGTTGCCGTCAATCTACCTAACTTCCGTGATTTCCTTTCTCTCATATAATTGACAAAGGCACATAATATCTATCATAAGTCTTTTCTCTTGAGTAGTTTCCAATTTGACGAGGCATTCGTAAAAGGATTTGGAATCCGTACAAATAATTAAAAGTAAGTCGATCTTCAGGATAAGCTCGATCGACGACTTGAGAATAGCTCCGATATCGAATCTATGGCCTATAGCGTAAAGCTCGGAAGCTAGTACGCTTCTAGTGACTCGTTTGCACTTAGTTAACGACCAGTGGATCACGTTGGCTTTGTTCGTAGAATCGGCTAGTACGACGACGTAGCCAATTTGTAATAATAGGTCCTTGTTATTAGCAAAGCTTGCGTCCGTGAAAACAATTAAGCGGAGAGTTTGGAAGTCTAATAAAACGTAATTCAGACTTCTGGCAAAGTTCTCGAGTTGCCATTAAAAGCGCTTGTTCAAAGCCGTAACGTCGGCTTTCTCAGGATTAGTTACCTGGGCGGCACAAAATAAATCGAACGAAGCTTCGAGTTAATACATTAAAGCTATATAAGCTCTTTTAGCTCGTTGAGCCACATATTGGTCGCGAAAAAAAAAGCTAGCTCGAGTAATGCTTCTAAAGCTTGTTGCGGAAATTGGCTTTTCACTTACGGTTACTAGATTGTTACACTAGTTTTCTTGGTTGACCGTAATAGTGCTTTCACTTGTAAAGTGTATTGTGCACTCGTTGAACTTTATTAGCTGACTTACTGTAAAATGTTTTTGTTTTTTTGCAAAGAATTAAGTTTTCTCAAGTTGTTGCTGTTCGGTTGTTGCAAAAAAACTATTAGCCAAAAAGAAAGTATCGTCAGTTTGCAAGCTTACAATGCCGAAAGAATCGGCGTTTCGATATAATAAATACGGGTCGTAGGTCGAAAAGTTCATTTCAAAGTTCTTGACGTAGTAATTGTAGTACGTTTTAAACCAGTAATTACCGGCTTTTAGCACTCCGTAAAAAAGCTTTACGACTCGTAAAATCTCGCTTAGTTGTAAGTTCAGCTCCGTAATAAGCTTTTGCGAAAGATTAATATAGAAATTACGGTTCAGCCTCGTAACTAACTGAACGTAGGCCTAAAATATGTCTTTCAAATAAAGCTTAATATTAGGGCTTTGTATAAGCGCCGTAATACAAAGGATTAAACGTTAGCTTATTCGCTGGATTGTCGGTGATTAAGTAAGAACGATATCCTTTTCGTGATCGTTGTAAACTTGAACGACTAAACGGGATTTCTCGTAAGCTTTAGTAGTGCTTTGATTCTTGATTTCGTCGACAAACCTTAAGTTGAATATGCGAGTTCTTAAAAAAACGTTCTTTCGCGAAATAGCTTCAAATACGCTTTTCTCCAGAAAGCCGAAGATCTTTTTGTTACGAGATTCTTTGAATTGGTTCTCGGCCTAGAAAAACTTTGATTAAAAGTAGATTACCACGTTAGCGGCGTTCGCTGTAACGTAGTGTTTACGAAGTCGACTTCGACTTCGTCGAATAAGCTTTTGCAGAAAGTTCGGCTCTGTAGACTGTAGTTGAAAAGTTTGTAGTTTTGTAGCGGTAGAAATCTTTACGGTAATAAAGTCGCTAATAGTCTCTGGTTCTTTATTGTCAGCTAGTTCTTTATTGTCGGCTAGTTCTTCAAGTTCTTTGCAAGTGAAAAAAAGTTTAACGCTTGTGCTACGGAAAGTTACAAAGCCGTTAAGTAAAGCCAAAACGCAGTTCTTTCCTTTCTAGCTAATAAAATTAAATAAGCCTAACTAAAAGCCTGGCTAGCCTGTATTGCCTTTTTTTTATACTAACACTTCGGAATTCAGAAGAAAGTCGTAAATAGCTGTCGTACTAAAGCCGTTTCGGGCCTGTAGTGCTTCGGTGACTTTGCGTTTAGCTTGTAGCTGTCGGATCTTTTTTTGGGCCTTTTTCAGAGCTGTAGATCATTAGCTGACTGACGAAAAAAGTGCGTCTAGTTCGGTTATACGTAAGTAGGCTCCGAAAACTAGTAAAGTAAGTACGATTCCGTTAAAGCCTGCAGAGTCGTTGATTGCTTTAAAAGTCATTTGAAAAGCGATGTTTTTGTCGATTCCAAGAATCTCGGCGGTAATGATTTTGTAAATCCGGCGTACGAAAGCGTAGTAGCGTTCGACTTTACTAATCGAGTAATAGGCCTCTACAGAAACGGCCTTGGTTGTAAAGCCGACGTTGGCAGCGTACTGACGAAACTTTTTGCTGACAAAGTTCTTTCCTGCGTCGTAAGCTATAATATCAGATAAGCTTAAATAGCTATTAATCCAGCATGCCCGTAAGCTTTTTTATATGTGCTTTGCAGACAAGTTCTAAAGCCAACGGCTTGATTGAAAAGCCGTAGCTTCGTCGACGACGTGTAAAAAAAGGTCACTGTTAATATACATAATATCGACGATTACATAGTAGTTGAACTTTACGTTATTCTTGAAAGTAAACTTAAACCGACCCGAAGATTTGCTGTGTTTCTAGCAGTAGTAGCAATAGCGAGTGATTTTCTTTAGCACGCTCTAGTTGTCGTTATAGCTAGCTTTCTTTAAAACTTGCTTTAGGCGGTTTGCGGAAAAGTGGCCAAACCGTCGATAAAACGTCGTAGTTCGACTTCTGTCAAATAGCAAAAGTTCAAGTCGAAACTACGAGTGAAATACAGGCTTAAAAAAGTATTCCAAAGCATAAAAAAGTGTCCGTAACGTCTTACAACTGGAACGCTTTTTTGTAAAGTAACTAGAACGTTGGTAAGGTTGTTGTAGTAAACGTTCAATCGATCAAAGTCGGCTAAACAAAAAAAGAATAAAGTATCGACTTTTACGACGTGAAAGTCGACTAGGCCAATCGAGGTTTCCACAGTAATCGAGCTTATCGACGGAGTTGATCCAATGCTGAATTAAACGTTGACTGTTCTTTTGGTCGATCTGTTAAGCTTCAAGTCGTTGATTTGCTCAAAGCGATGTATTGGCTATAGCCGGCTGTTGATTGCTAAAAGCTCCCGTATTTATTATAATTCTTACAAATTCGGAAAAAGTGTAACGCGAACCTGCTTGTAAGCAAACGGGTTGTTTTTAATGAGGTCGCTATCCGTAACGTTAAGCTTGGTGATAGCGTGATTGCACGCTCTGTTAGCTAGCTCGATAGCGGTGGTTGCGGCGCTATCGAAGTCGACGTCGCTATACGCCGTGAAGTTGACTATAGTCAGCTTGTTGTCAGAGTCGTCGGCGGTAGGCTTATTGTCGGTGATAAAAGCTGTGAACGCTTCTTTTAGTTCATTGTCGAGATCCTCGTAGTCGTCGCTTTCATATTCTACGAAGTATTAGCGGAAGCGTTCGGAGAATCCTGAAGCTTTTGTGTATAGTTTTAGCTGAGCTCTGAATTTGGCTTTGGCTTTTTTTTGCTCTTTTTCAGAATGATTCCAGAGCGACAGTCTTTTTGTTGCAAACGTAGCAACGGTTTGATTTGGGAGTTGTTAGCTACGATTTTTTGGTGATCTACAAAGCACGGCCACGGTTGTAAAATCTACTAACCGGGCCATTTCGGTAGTATCTACAGTCCGTAAAGTACGCGTTTGCTCCGTAAAGTAAGCCGTAAATTAGTTCTTTCTTTCGTAAGCTAAAATAAAGATTTCAGTTTGTTGATAAAAAGACTTAATGCTAGGGTTTCCGGTAGTTCTGACGTTGCGTATTTACATAAAAGCACTTTTTGGCAGGCTATTACGAACTTGTTGTAAAAAAAAGCTATTCCACGGAGATCTGAAATCAAGCTGTGTTGCAGATTGCTTAGTTTTTCGACCAGATATTAATACAATCTACAGTTGACTTTTCGGGGTTCTTCTTAATCACTATGTCAAAACTTGTCGCATTCTATTCGTTGAGCTTTTAACGGCTGTATATAAAGCTTTCGAAAAAGCTACGGATGTCTCTGGTAGCTTGTTCAAAAGTGCTTTTAGTTAGCAGAACGGCTGTATAATAGTAGCTTAAGACGGTCCCTTTAAAAATGCAGGGGAAAGCTCTGAGATAGGCTTGTAAAAGGATTTTCGCGCGATAGCAAAAGTCGTAGAAAATTGTTATGTAGTAGTCGAAAGCAAGACTAGTTCCGTTGTATTTCTGGCTGTCGGTAACTATTTTTGTCAGGTTTGCGAGCTTTTTGCTATAGCCTACAGCGTAGTCATTCGTAACTGACTCCGTGCTGCTTTCGAAAAGTGTGCCGGTTGGTTTTGGAAAAAAGGAATCACGGTTTTCGGCTTAAGAACGGTAGAAGTCGGTAGTTTCTCGCGATCGGCTCGGGCAGAAATAAGTTTATATAAATTGACTTGATGCTGTCACTGCCTAGCTGATCTTCGACTTCCTAAATCTCCTTAAGAGTCTACTTATAACGTTTTTCTTCCTTTACACAGTTGTAAAAAGCTTGTTCTATGGTTCTTTCTTTTGTGATTGATTCGATATAAACTCCACGACGTCGAAGTAGTCTGATAAGGTCGCGGGTAGAACGTTTCTCGACTGTGCTGACGTTCTCGAAAAGAGCTACTGTGAAGCCTTTAAAATCTATGCGAAAAAATCCTACAAGTCTTTATCCACGTTATTGTAGTAGTCATATTCTTGAAGCTTATATTTGAAAAATTCGATGAGTTCTTCGATAAGGGCTTCGAGCAAGTTGACTTTGTGGTTTTTCCACTTCTTTTCGAGGTTGGTGAAGCCGGCAGGAGCCATTGCACGTTATTGGTTCTGCAAATCTGCGGTTCGGAGAAAAGAGGAAAAGAGGTTCGTTGATTGGTTTTCTTACGGATCTGCAGTGTAACACGTACGTGCTATCTGTTCCGTAACGGGCTGTAAGGTATCCGGTTGGATAGGTTGTAATTGATTGATTGATTGATTGATTGGTAAGAAAGAGTCTTTGATCTGCGCTGATCAGTGATGGTATCCCCTCCTTACCTTCCACGGGGCAAAAGGCACAGCTCTAGGCCGTGCTCTTGCTCTTGGTGGATATGGTAATTGTTGTTGTATTGAGTTCTACTCTACGTTCTAAGATAAAGGGGGTGTGATGGCGCGTGCGCCATCACGTGCCACGTGTGAGTCATACGACTGGCTTGGTCAATATATACCCACAATGAATTAAATCAAGAAAATTATCACTCCTATTGTAAAAGCTGAAAAAAAGTTTCACATTGCTGTTCTCGCACAGTGGCAATAATGCTTTACAATGCAGCAGTTTAGTCGCATTTGGCTAGCGGAGAAGTAGGGTCGGAGATATTGAGGTCTACTCCGAAATGAAATACGTGAATTGCATTACTCTCAATGGGGAATGCGGGCATTACCAAGCAAGAGACAAGTAAGATAAATTTACTAATCTTTACTCTGTGCGTGCCCGAGTGGTCAACGTCTTTTCAACCAGAACATATTTGACAGGATGGAGAAGATTGGTGTCTTCCAGGGTGCGCCGCAATCTTTCGATCGCAACCTCAAGGACTTTTTTGTCCATCGTGAATGTGACACGGAACCATCCGTCTTCCTCTTCTTCTGAAAAAAAGTTGCTGCCATCTCTAATATATAACTTATTTTCCAGAGCGGCACTGATAAGCTTCTCCTTTAGCATGCCTACCATCACCTTCTGCGCGAGTTGGGGTCTCCCTTCTAATCGGACGAAGTGAACCCAGAAAAAGAATCCTGCATTTCTATTTTCTTGTTTGTTAGACCTGGTTTGCGCAGGGGACTGAAGGAATTCTGGCACCGTACCCTCCTTTTATATATGGAATTTGATACTGATCCAAAAACGACGCGAAAGTGGAATAGCATTGGCTCAGTCTCTCTTGGTTGGTACGGATGAAGTTTTCAATAAAAGAAACGTCATTGAGAATTTTCGCCCATGAATCTTGGATTGCGTATGACGGCCATGCAAATATGCTATTGCTGGTAAGCTTCAATTGCCATAGAGCTGTAGGTGTTTGTTTACTCACTTAATGCTGCTCACGGCCTCATAGAGATCGATATTTCGCGTTTGTAGTACTCCGAGTCTCAGCCCATTGGCACAAAAATCTTTACTCATACCATATAACACGTGTAGCTGTTTGGGGTCGATGAGGTTCTCTAGCTCAATAGAAAGGAAGGATCTATACGGCTCCGCGGAAGGAAAAGAAGCGTTTTTGAAGGTTGAATTTGCGTATATTTCGTCTGAGATAAGGTGTAGGTTATGTTGCTGACAGAACCGAGCAATTGCTTGCAGAGTTTTGATAGGCTAGAAAGAGCTAATCAGTAACGATAAAGCTTAATATTCTGCGGGCATACTTACGTAGCAGCGCCCGAGGGGGTTATGTGGGCTAACGCAGTCAGTGAGAGTGACTTAGAGTGGAGCAGGTAGACACACTTTGATATCATAACAGCACGCACTGGTATTTGCTGTTCGTTGTACTTCTTGAGAGCTCTTTCGTATGCGCGTATATTGGCTTGGGCATCGAAAACAGCGTCCACAGAATATTGGTGATTATCTTCCTGGAAACTAACAGGGAGCATCCTACTCCGACAGCGCATTTCAACATCTAGCTGGAAACCAGCGTAAAGAGGCATGCCAACAAGTATCCCTTCTCCCTCATTGCAAATGCACCAAGTGAGTGCATCGATTGATTGAGTCACGCCAGACGTGATAATCAACTCACTTTCGATGATAGGCTGAATTGGTTTCAATTGTCTGTTGAAGAAAGCCGATAAAGCTTCAAGTAATCTAGGCGACCCGTTTGGGCCTTGCCCATAGGTCAAGTGCGAAACGGCATCGATTGAGAACTCGATGGATATAAGCACAATTCTATGCTGCAATAGCTTGATGAAGGCTTACATAGGTGTTTACGTGCCCCACAAGCTCTTTATGCATCAAAGAACTATCCGCCATACCAAGGTTGATGCTATGCGGATGATATGTAAGTAAGTCAGTGGTAAACATCCCTTGGTTATTCTATAAATATAAATGAATAGCGAGTAACTTACACTCCGTCAGGCGCTGTATTTTCATTGTAAGGCTTTGAAAATAGCTTTCGAACTTGTCTCCAGTGCGTGTTATTCAGCGCATTATGTCGGACCCTATCTGAAAGTTGTGTGGTAAGGGAACTCATGTTTGTCTCTCGTAAATTTGAAATAAAGGTTGCGTAGGTAGTGGACAAGAAAACGGAAAGGATTGAGTACTTAGGTATATTAACACCTTGTGGGTCCTACCCCAAGAAAACTAAGCGAGAAATTATAATCAGTCACCAAACCAGGGGCTAATTCAAGGATACATGGTAAATAGACTTCGGCGAAAAGAAAACGCCAACAGGCCGATTGGTGTATTTTCGTGTTTCTCTGAATGGACATTTTGATTCGTCACCACTTACTGCAGAACAAAAATAAAAGCAAACCACCGTTCAACTTCAATGTAGTATGGGTATATCTGGTGGAGGGGAAAGATCGGTAGAGGCAAATAGCCTCTGGAGTAAGACCGCAACTGATAGCTTGTAATCTAGGTGATATAATCAAATTGGCATATTAAGCCGTTTTGCAACGCTGAATTATAATTAAGCAAAATCGCAACTCGATTGCTGCAACCACTAACATACCGTATTGTGTAATTACTATATAATCCTTGTAAACGTAAGCTAGACTTCCTCACTCTGTATTTGGACGGCAGTGGGGTGCCAAGGTTCCCACTTGAAAAATTGATGCGACTGCCACTTCTCTCACATGAGTCATTCGTGCCTAAAATGGGGATCAGGGCCAATCACTTGGAGCTCCGGCCTGCCGCGTGTAATCTGTCAATAATAGAACAGCGGAGCGTATGGAACTGCTGTTAACTTACGAGTAGAAACTGGTACAGCTTTCATAGCCCAACACGGACTTTTCAGTCTCTTCACCCTATGCCACCATTAGGTCTATGGTTGAATCAACGCCAAGTGTAACTTTCCCCTCACACCCAGACATTCAGAATGCCATCACTGCACTCCCTCAGACGCTCCCCAAAGATGGCTTAGGCAATGCAAAAACCGAAGCTCATCTTCTTTCTTATCTCGCCCTAGGCTTCAATGGCCCAAAAACATCAGCCAATTATTATAACTTTGTTACTGGAGATGTTCGGCCTATTGCCGAGGCGGCGGACAATATTTTCACCGCATTTGAGTAAGAAAACACCACGTCCGAACGCATGTAGTAAAGTCTTGCGGGTCTTACCATGTATCTCCGGTTCAATTAGCCCTTAGCAAAGTCCATATCATTCCCGAGAAAACCATTACCGATCTTGTATTTTACACAGCCAAAACGTACAAGTGCATTTACAGGACCAAAATATTAGCACTTTTGCTGAAGAACGGGCTTTACGCATGCTTGTCCAACTGCTAAGCTTGGGCGAATTTATAACAGGTGCAAACATTCACTAATGAAATGACCAATTGGTCGACTATTCATGCCAAGCCATGCCGGCACGAATGAGTCATCCTCTGGAATGCTTTGAAAATATAGTTCTGAGGCCACTTTTGCGCCTCCTAACAAGGATAGCTGTATATAGATGGTCATAGAGAATTTCCAATTCAGCGCCCTTTCTTGACATTTTACAATCTACTTTGGCGCCTTCTCGGAGCATCTGGCAATCTCCACGTGGGTTGTATGCTGGCTCGCGACATGACTCAGAGGAAAGCTAAGCTAAATCTTGCACCAGCTCTAAATAATTGTAGAGTAAGCGTCATGTATCATATTTCTAGCAAGAAAAAAAAATAGGCAATCGATAATCAATATGATATAAAACTGCTAGCCGCTTATGATTCACATGCTGATAAATCTGACAATTCAATCCTCAACCAACGCTGTCCCACGTTAAACTACAACGTTGAGGTGCATCCTGGTCTCCATGCTCTCGACGCATCAAAATGCAAGGGCCAGAGTTAAGCTGAGAAGCCACTCTAATGCCTGGCTGAGGCATCTTTTGCGGCCGTGTTATACACAGATAAACTTTTATCTTTACTTCCAAAGCCACAATTATTTAAGCCTAATTCGCATTTCTGGGCATAGAGAACCCACTGCTAGCTTCTGAAGCGCAAGCAATACCATTAAGTATTGCAATGGTCCATGACGGCTGGTCTTAACTTTTTGTAGAAATGAGCTACTCAACCTACTGGCAGACGACGGCGCTCTCGCCTGAAGTTGGGAAAGAGTAGAAATAGAAGAATAGAGCCACGGGCCTTCAGAGAGTATGGGGTAAACAAGTCAATTGCTGAAGGTTGTAGAACCTAAACTACAGGAGAGAATCCCTCTACTTATAGAGGTGTGAGTATCACATACGTAACGCACACGTCAGTAGATTCATCATCAGAGGCAAAAGTACGTATGCATCTTGCGCAAGCATACGTACAACATCCCCATTAGGCTAGGTATGATCTTTAGACCTAGCCCGTTCAACAGAAAGCCTATCGGGCAGCATCAAGAAAGGGTCTACATATGAATTAGGATGTGTGTAGTTAAGTTGCTCGTTATAAGCGCGCCTATTATCTCTCGATATGGTCATTAAAGCCTAACCACTGACAGAGAGAAACGTTAAATGCTAAGAAAGTTGAATAGAAGAGTGGTCGCTGTGATAGAATTTGCAACCACATATCTAATATAACTAGTGCTATTAAACTATCCACTTTTAGGGAATGTAGACACTCATCTCAAAGCCATTAGTGAAAGGCACAGTCATGTTCTGAAACCCACTGTCAGGAGCATTGAGATATTCCAGTAAGTCCCTGTAACCTGTCGCGCCAGAGATAGTGTTGTCTACTAGCACAACTGCACCGGGTCGTAGCCTCTCCTGGACAATCCTCAGAGTAGGCAAAGCCAGAGGAGTCCAAACTAATTCATAAATTCATTAGTATATCCCAGGAGTAGGATGGTTTAGCGCAAATTGTATCCGAATACATTAAGAGGGTGAACTTCGCTAAGATGAAAGCTTATGCGAAGGGCTATCATGCCAAAGGCAAGGAAGAATAACTCACTGTCAAGTAGTAGAAGATCAATCTGTGGCAAATCAGACTTGAGAGTGTCCAGCAGGTCCCCCACCCGGAATTCAATGACTTTCTCTACCTCTTCTCCACACTCTTTCCAATATGCCTTTGCTTTCGCCGCTTTCTCAGGTTCCTTCTCCGTAGCAAACACCTTGCCTTGTTTCTTTAACAAGGCATTGTTTTGTGCCACCGCTAGAGCTAGATATATAGTACTCACACCATAGCTAGTCCCAGCCTCGACGACATTTGTAGCACCCATTGCGCCGATAAGCTGGTAAACGAAGTGGCACTTGTCCTTGTCCAGTGCAATGAATTTGTCGCGCATTATATCATCGAAGTCGGCACGCGCAAAGGCTGGCTGCTTGTCCTCTCCATCACCTATATAATCCGTAGAGGTGAACTTGCCCTTGGGGTTAATAGCTGCTTCCTGTTCAAGGGACTGGTGGTGAAGTCGGTCGAGGAGCTCCAAGACATGCTTGGCGGCACGGATGGGAGAAGAGAACGGCATCGTATTATGTAAATGGGGAGAACTACTTTTAAAGGGTTGTTGTTATTAGGATCTTTTGCGCGATCACAAATATGGGCAATGCAGATGTGTTATTCAGCTTTTCTCTTGGCCGATGAACGACCATGCAGACTTGATAAATATTTAAAGAATTGGCTGTTTTGCCCCACCTACTATCTATCCGGCTTATATGCGTCATCATATCGCCTAACCTCATATCGTTAGCGGGTTCGAGGTATCTTTAGTCCGTGCTCCCGTAATCCTAGTCTGCTTGGCATAACAGGCGTGCTTCTGCCTAACTAGGTTAAGTGGGGTTTTGCTGTCAAACAATGGCACGTGACAATATCTGCCTTAGTGCGCCAACCACTCACTGCCAAATGGATATCGTTAAGCCTGTCCCAGAGTTTGTGTTGTAATCATACGGCTGATGCAAGCATAATCCTAAAAGCTATCCACACTATCTAGCCGCTATCCGCGGAGGAGCGTCACAGTGTCTACACTGCTCTCTAGAAGTCCTACGCTTGTTGTAAAGCCCAGGCAGAGACTATATAGCTCAATTTCGTTTGGATCGTTCATATTTGTTTAACAATATTTGTATATTGGGCGATCAAAGATGCCGAGCCGGCGTTATCTAAGGCGCCCTGGCTGGGCAGAACACTTGCCTCTGTTTCGCCAGTTGTTCTCTAAATCGCCTATGGAGCTAGTCTCCAATACGGATCCAACATCCGAATCACAAGTTTGTCCTTCTTGCTCAAAATTAGATTTGTCATATTACCGAGAAAACCTTGGTAGTGTGCCGCCCGATTTGCATCTTGGAGATTTTGACGACCTCAAACAACGGGCCGGTGTTTGCTTGATCTGCTCCCTGATTATCGGGTTGATCGAATCTCAAGGAAAGACGACCTTTCGACTGAGATCTATCGTAATCAAGCCGTGGGACATCGGTCTTGAAGTTTATGCTGAAGCACAAACGTCAAATTCAATGCTACTTGGCGACCTCGTTACCATCCCGGCGCCCAACTCTTCTCTTGCGGTAAATGAGGGCGGAGGAAAAATAGTCTCCGGTCCCGTTCTTAAACATCTACTTAAAACATGCGAACAGCAACACACATCTACTTGCAGTAAGCCAACGAGCCTACCAGGCAATCAGAACCGTGTAAGAACTCTTCTAGTTGACGTGCAGAAGATGTGCCTAGTATCGGCTCAACCGGATGTGGAGTGCCGCTATATAGCTCTTAGCTATGTATGGGGCGGTAGGCAAATGCTTAGAACTACAATGGAGAATTTCTCTACTCTGATGCGGCCAGGTGCGCTCGCAGAGCGTCAAGAGCAGATTCCTAGGGTTATCCGAGATGCTATGGCCGTGGTGTTACTTATGGATGAGAAGTTCCTGTGGGTTGATACACTATGTATCGTGAGCGCTTAGTTTCCATCTTGCCATTCCGAGCTAATTTTACCTAGGTACAGGATGACCCACAGCTGAAGCATTGCGAGATTGCACGCATGAATACTATCTATAGCCAAGCCAGTCTCACAATTATTGCTCTCTCGGCAACTCATGCTGACCAAGGCCTGTTCGGAATACCTCCGAAGTTCCGCTTTCCCGCAACAATTTGTTACCAAGGTGTCACCATTATGAGAGCGGCACCACAACTAGATGACCTCATATCTGGATCGGTATACGAGACTCGGGGATGGACACTACAAGAAAAAGTACTTTCGCGGCGTTGTCTCTTCTTCACAGACCACCTGGTATATTTCCGCTGCAATGCTGGCATTCATCGTGAAACGGAAGATGAACCGATTGTCAAGTTGAATGGGTCCGTTTCTGCAAGAAGAGCAAATTCTGTCAACCCTCTCACCAATCTGAAAAGTTCTATAGAGGCGTTAGCATGGAAACACAATTTCCACCACTACAAGTTCCTCGTACGAGACTACTCGAAGCGGAGCCTTTCGTATCCAAGCGATATTCTTTTCGCTTTTTCTGGCATCCAGGCCCACATAACGGCCATCACAGGAAGCGACTTCGTTTGTGGGCTCCCTGAGGCAGTGATAGACGCGGCGCTTTTATGGTATTCCTTAAACAATTCGACCTCAGAAAGGCGTGTGTCATCCATATACACGCTCGACTCATCTCTTATCCAGCCGCCAAGCTGGTCTTGGATAGGATGGACTAATCCAGTGTTGGGATTTTTACCATGCGGCTTAGATCCCGAAAACTCGCCTTTCCAGGTTTTGGTTGAGAAATCCGATTTCGAATCCCCCAAAAGAATACACACCGTAAGACGAGACAACCGTATATCTGTATCAACTCGCAAGTATGTCGACACTGTCACTAGTTCTGACATTACAACGGATACGCATGTTGTACCGTTTAAGTTGAGAAAGGAGTTGGGTACTTGTTTCTTGCTTTTCAGTGCAGAGATGATAAATTTTTATGGGAATATCCACCATGAGAGGTCGGAGTCTCGCCAAATTGTGCGTTCATGGCTGTCAGACTCTCGTGGCTCGAGGTGTGTAACTATGTCCAGTCGAATGCTGTCACCAAAAGTCGTGAAGTCTCGAATGTTCTACTTGATCGCGCTTTCTCAGCGCGTCAAAGCATCTCGGTGGCTTCTAAGAGATCTAGGCCTCGACAAAGAAGACTACAAACAATATGGATTGGATGATATTGTTCCAGGGAGCGTTGTGAACGTAATGCTCATCAAGTGGAAAACCAGTCAGACACTAGAGGACAGGTATGCAGAGCGGGTGGCTGTTGGCCAAATGCACGAGATGGAGTGGATGAGAATGAAGCCTACCCGCAAAGCCATAAGATTGGGGTGATACATAAGCTTTCCTTGCGCCTTTACCCTTTAACCGCCAGATTTTCAAACTCGCTTATTAATTAGGGGCTAGCTAACCACAAGCTAGAATTCGGTTTATAAATAGCCGAAATTAACGTTCTAAAGCTATTATTGATTTCTATTTTTATAATACTACTCAAAACAGTCATTTAATACAAAAATACTAAAGGAATCCACTGAGCTTCTTTTTTCAGCAAAATAACGCAAAGGTGTTTATCCAACCTTGCAAAAAAGCGTTTGGGGCTATAATAATTACACCTATATTATAGCCTGCCAACTTTCCCGATTTAAATCCTATAAAGACTATTTGGTACAAAATAACAGAGTATGTATGAAAAAATACCTGAGGTTCATAGATCATATAAAGTTGAGAACTGCTGTTCAAGAAGCTTGCAAATCAGCTACTCATGCTACAATTCAGGAGAATATTAGCAGTATAAGTGACGGATGTATAGAAGTGATTCTAGCAAATGGAGGCTATGTCAAATACTAGCAATTTACTTATAGCGGCATTGGGTTTCATTTTATGAGCCAAGGGTGATTCACTCAAGCTCTACATTGATTTGTTTGGGCCTGTACAAAGGTAGAAACCTGACGATTGACTCAGGGCCCAGTGCAGCTCACCAAAGATATCCTGCGGCCAAGAAGACAACCGACTCTGAGACAGGCACATCTGCAGCCTGCTCGTTCAGCTGGTGCCCCAAGCCCCAAGAAAGCCTACATAGGAAGGCCCCCGCATAAATTGTACTCAGCGCGATTAGCCTTAAAGGTCAAGGTTGTACCGTATGTTCTTGGCAACTGGTGTTTACTCGAGTAATGAGAGGGCTGGCCGTGCCGCAAGCGCCTTGGATGCGACTGGGAAGCACGAGGCTCTTGAACTAAAGTCCATCGGTTGATATCCTCTATCATTTTGTATTGTTCTGAAGCAAACTTCTGTTGATTTGTTTTGGTACGAGTGCTCAGCGTTGAAGAAGCACTTGTCCCACATTATCTTTATGCTATCTAAGAAACGCCTAGATTGACTTAGAGCAAGCCAGCTCCTTCAATATGCGGCCTCTCCTTCACAATATAGTCATTACGCTGTGTGTTGTCGCGACGCGGGCCCAGATCGTGACAGAGCATGCCATCAGTGTTACGGTCACTGCCCAAGGCTCAGCTTCCACGACTGTGCACATCACTGGCACTTCGCCAACGAATTTTACAACTGGAAGTTTCGTGAGGAACACCACACTATCAAGCCAGACAAGCACTCTGTCTACTGTTTCCTCGAATGCGAGTTTCACAGTCACAACCACAATCTTACCAGATGGCCAAACAATGGTCAGCTCTGGAAGTGTTGTGATGATAGGAACCTCAACTGCCACTCTTCCTAGTGTGATAAGCCCCACAGCTATCACGACAATTGGGTATACCTTCACATTGGGCAATTCCGTTACTTCAATGACTACTACCACAGTGCCAGGAATTACATCTACCGCAAGCATTGTCCCAACAGATTTTTCGATTCAGACAGTGACCAATGCGGAATGGACAACAAATACTTGGATTACAACGACAGGATCTGACAGCTTTTCCACAGTCGGTAAGTTCAACTCGTGCCTCTTTTATTTGCTCTGTATCCTACTCCATGAGCCCATAACCTGAATCACTGACCTGGGTTTGATTCGGATTTGATGAAGCTCAGAGTAGTACCCCAGATCCCCAGCCACTTGAAATATAAAAGAGCTATACTGACTGATGTCGCTATACAGTGCCGGTACTTGTTGGCTGTCCAGGATGCGGCGGTGATCAAGGGAGTGGAATTATTTTGTGGCATCTTCCTCCAATCCCCGGCGTCTCCTTTCAGCTACCACAGTTTCCTTCTTTGCCGAAGTTCTCCCTTCCATGCATCAAGATCCTATCTGCCCAAGTAGGAGACTGTCGACCACAGTCAGATAATCCTGGCAAAGGTGGCGATGGTGGAAAAAATCCAACCACAAATGGACCAAGCAAGACAAACCCCATCACTGGATCGGAACCTACAAAATCACAGCAGAGCACTTCGAACCCATCAAGCTCCTCATCGGTACGTACTGCTACTTCCGTAGTGAGTGATTGCGCGGTCGCTTGTAGTGAAACAGCGGTATCGAGTTCGACCAGCGTTACCTGCTTTACTACTGCTTGCTCTCGGACTGTAACTGGATGCAGCGTCACCGGTACGACAACCACAACAACCACTAGCGGATCATGTGGAGCCAAAGGGACGACCGGAGTCAGCCAGCGAACTGACAATAATAGGGGTTCATGTCCCCTCTCATGTCCAGACTGGTCAATTACCCTAGACCCAGAACTTGATGGCTACCCAGATGAGGGTGAGTCACACCCAGCCACGAACATTACGGTGGTTTCAAATATCAGCAATGAGCTAACACTATGACCAGCGGACTCGTCCCGGAAAAGGGTCATTGCGGGTCGTCTCGTAGTACCACGGGGCCGTAAGAAGCTCGTGACGATCCTAGGCAAATGCGCAATCAGCGCCGTGATGCCTGCAGAATCACCGGCCATGACACCTGCATATCCAGACGGACCGAAGTTCTTGGAGGCAGATAAAACAAATTTCGGAGATGCTCTGGATAAAGCTGCCAAGGCAGCCAGTGCTGCTGTGCCGCGGTGGTATAGCAAAACTGTGGATCCGGTTGCCTGTACTCCAGAAGCAGTGAAACTTGACCACGCATCCTACCTTGACACAAATGGTGAACAAAGCCCATCCTTCGACCACGCATGGGAGAAGAGCTGGGTCAATGAGTTCTTTACCTCAACCATTGACGATGCCGCAGCAGCGTTAGACAGCGTCGACGGCGTCGGAAATGGTAAGCTCACTTGTTCCGACCTCAAGCAGTACATGTTTGCCCCTACCAAAGGAGTTGGAACCCAAAACCTCCTCACGGACGTGTGGAAGTCGATCGCAAGTAACGACAATATGGAGTTCATGGGAATGACGCAGGAGCTGAATGGTTATAAGGTTGGCGTCTCCTATTCTATTGATAACTATACCATTAAAATCCTATTTGAATTCGACTAATAAGTCCACAGAATCTGGTATGGGATACCAAAGTCAATCTCCCTAATGGGCTTAGGAGACTCAAGAAACTCGAGGTCTCCACTCCTACTGTTATCGACCGTGCCCTAGGGCATATGGAAGAAAAGCTGGGCTATCTGGAACGCATTCGGCTCGGCGTCTACATGACAAACCTACCAGATAACCAAAGGCTCATAGACATAACTAATAACCGGGTCCATGCGGCCATGTGAGTGTTTCTCCCACACCAAGTCCAGTCTACCTAATATCTTGTTTGCAGAACGGTCAGCTAACGCTTGAGGAATTAGGAAGAAACTTGATAGTGACCTCCGAACACAGAACCCGGAAATAAAACCTTTCAATGAACAGGGAGGGTGGTTCTTCACACGCCTGTTTGAAACGTACCAGAACGATTTGTTAGATGACGTATCTACCGGTGTAAAGCCTCGTGTCGCGGCATCGGCCCAGGACATGATCCTACATATTCGCGAAATTTGGCCAGATCTTGACTCGCGGCTAAGCAAAATAAATGATGAACTATTGAAAAAGAGGTGGAAGAGTATCGAAACACGTTGGAACTACTATAATGATCTGGAATCTTCAATGTGGTTAATTGATATCACCTGGAGCTGGGGCTGTGGTGCGGTAACACGACGAGCTAATGGTGACTCTTGTCCCCTAATTCCGCCGCTTTCTACTGCAAACGCAACTAGTATCGAGGCCACAACGACAACACAGCCTACGAGCCAGCCTACTGCCGCGCCGACCGGCCCACCAACAACCACGACTGGACCATCATCCAACACGATGACAGCAAACCCAGTACCCACATGCCATATGGACGTTGATTGCCAACGAAGTGCTTACGCTGGACTATGCAGATATGTAGAGGCTATCAGATGCCAGGACGGAAAATGCATGTGCCAGATGAACCCACCACCTGTGTCGAACACAACAACAGGCACCTCACCTCCCATCACAACTACGCAGTCCGCCAGCTCGCCTTATTGTACCTATTACGCCGATCCTCGCCAGAATATCAGGCAGTGCGTCTGTACTGATGACAAGACATACAGCGTAGCCACAAGCACAACAGGAGCTGTGTGCCCGACGGCTTCGCCGGCCAATGGCTGGACTGAAGTCATGTTGACGACGTCGTTAGCAAATCCACCAACTCCGGTGACTACTACGCAGCCAAATGGTGCCGTAGCGGTGTGCACTTCCTTCTCGAAGATCCAAGGCGTCCCCTCCGCGTCTGCCTGCGTCGGGCCAACGATCTCCATGCCTTACGCTACTGGGACGTGTACAGCGTATATGACCGAATTTGCCTCCATAGACGGATACATGGCGGGCGTCATACTATACGACGACAACGAGATGGAGATTGGTAGAAGTCCCAATCTGCCAAACACCTGGCGGCCCGCGGCCTGGGGATCGAATATCATGATTAAAGATAGTAAGCTTATGAATGCCATGAGCATTGAATTCCTTGAAGGCATCCTTGACAAGAGGAGCATCACAACGCCAGCAAACTCTCGACAACAAGAAGTCCCAAGTGACGGACAGGCGATCAAGCATCAGATCCCAGCTTTCAGTTTCTGGGACATAGTCTTCACCCTCGGAGACCAGAACTGGTCGACGAAAGATTCGGATGATCAAAAGCTGCCTTTCTGCGACGTCCGAGACTGGACGTACGCCAGTGATAATGTACTGGTCGGCATACCGTTCCCGATCCCGGACGATCCATGGCTCTCGGTGAGTATTTACTCTCTCGACTTTTTCTCAAGGGCGACTGTGTCCAATAGACGGAGTACTAATCCTATAATAGGTGCGTCTGTTAGGTTGCCGCTGGAAGTGTTAGGGTGATCTCAAAGAATGGAAGCTAGATAATAGCTGATCCGTCCGGTGGTTTTCTCAGCAATTCCCAATTTCAACCCATTCACCAACCAAGCTTCTGTAAACGAACGAAGAAGCCTTAAGCTAAGTGTCAATTTATGCTCGGTAAGTACACGTGTAGCCAATGGCGTGTCGCAATGTGGAAATTAATTAATTACTTTCAACCACTTGCAAAGTGACTCAGACTTGGCTCAAAATGAGATAGGTGCGGAACAAGAGAAGGAGATTAGTAGCAATTTTTTTCTGGGTCCGAGTAAACTGGCATCTATTCTCGGCTGCGGAGGGAGACCAGACACAGTAGGGTTTTTCGGTCGTCGCGGTCTTTCCGAAATTATCAAGTATCGAGCTTCTTTAGAACTGAATCTTATTTGGTGCTCCAAGTTTGATAACAATAGTACGTATCCTCAAGCATGGAATCGTTGGCCTGTTAAATATACTATGATTTCTATTGCTGATGAGGGATCTGATGAATGGATGTTGTAGTGAAGCGATGGAGAAGTTTCGGTCGTAATGCTTAGTTAATTCAGCCATGTGCGGCCCGCATCCGGTTCGCCTAGGAACAGCCTCCCAACCCCACTATTTGGCCTGTAGCTTTCCCTGGTGATGTCGAGATCCCTGTAGCAATCGCCCGGTGAATCCCAACGATCAGCACTACATTTGACATAGCATCAATTGCCAGAACACCCCACTTCAGTGTCAGAGTCTTGGCCCGGCCTCCTCGACCCTCTTTACCATACCATCTTTTGCCCTTCACCTCGCGCACCTGCTGTGCTATCGTCCGTGTCTTGTGGCCCTGTGTGTGCTATCGAGAATGGCTTCTATACAGGTCTCAGAGAAGCCCATGAGCGAGAAGCAGCGGCTAAAGCTTGAGAAGTTCGCCAACAAGAAGGAGAAGCAAGCTCGGCAGGCGCAGCAGCAACAACCCAATGGTGTTTCCAAGGAGAAGAAATCCAAGAAGCAGGAAGTTCGTGCTGTCGAGTCGAAAGATTGGGTAGAGGAGACACCGGTTGGACAGAAAAAGATCTTGAAACCACTGGACGATGATCTCCACAAGGCGTACGTACCGAAGGTAGTCGAATCTGCCTGGTACAGCTTCCGGGAGGACCAAGGACTGTTCCAACCACGAACAGAAAAGAATGGCAGTCTCGAGCCGAAAGGCAAATACGTTATTGCTATGCCGCCACCTAATGTGTGGGCTCATGTATTGACAGCATTGTTATCTGCTAACGCTAGTCATAGGTGACTGGCAAACTACATATCGGACAAGCTCTGGCACTCTCGTTAGAAGACATCCTTATCAGGTGGCATCGTATGCGGCAGTTCTCAACGCTATATATCCCGGCTGCGATCATGCAGGCATTGCGACCCAAGCCGTTGTCGAGAACCAGCTCGCCAGACACCCAAAAAATGGCAAGTCCAAGAGGCAAGATTTTAGCCGACCTGAGTTCGTGCAGTTATGCCAGGACTGGAAGGAGGCTTACCATAAAGAGATAAACAAGGCGATACGCAGACTTGGCGCCTCTGTGGACTGGTCGAGGGAAGCCTTCACAATGAATCCGCAGTTGTCAAAGGCGGTAACTGAGACTTTCGTGCAACTACACTCAGAAGGCCTTATATACCGAGCTAACAGGCTTGTACATCGGTCATGCCGGCTCTCCACAGCTTTATCTACCCTTGAGGTGGACCAGAAAGAGCTTGAAGAGGCGACAAAGCTTGACGTGCCTGGTTATGACAAGAAGATTGAATTTGGAACACTCACGTACTTCAAATACCCAATTGAAGGCTCCGACCAGACAATAGAAGTCGCAACAACAAGACCGGAGACGATGCTAGGCGATACTGGCATTGCTGTGCACCCTCAGGATGATAGATATAAGGACTTTGTCGGTAAGATTGCGCAACACCCGATAATACCTGATAGGAAGTTGGGGATCATCGCCAATGAATATGTGGATAGAGAGTTCGGTACTGGCGCGGTCAAGCTGACACCTGCTCATGATCACAATGATTTTAACCTAGGCAAGAAACACAATCTGCCATTCATCAACATCCTGGACGAGGACGGCACTCTCAACAGCAACGCTGGTCACTATGCCGGAGAGAAGAGGTTCAATGCGAGATATGGCGTTATTGAAGAGCTCAAGAAACTAGGCCTCTATACGAAGAAAGAGCCAAATAAGATGCTCGTTCCGATATGCAGTCGATCAGGAGATATTGTTGAGCCACTACTGAAACCCCAATGGTGGATGCGAATGGAGCCGCTGACGAAACCTGCCATAGATGTGGTTGAAAGCGGCGAACTCATTATCCGACCAGAACTACAGAAACGACAGTATTTGCAATGGATGCGGAACCTCCAGGACTGGTGCCTCTCGAGACAATTGTGGTGGGGCCATCAGATACTAGCATATTACATCAGTATTGAGGGTGAAGATGGCGGGGATGATGCCAACGATGACTACTGGGTATGTGGCAGGACAGAACAAGAGGCTCAGGAGAAGGCAGAAAAGAAGCTTCCTGGCAAAACAGTGACACTCAAACGAGACGAGGATGTCTTAGATACCTGGTTCAGCTCTGCACTTTGGCCGTTTAGTACCCTCGGATGGCCAGACAAGACGTCAGATCTCGAAAAATACTTTCCGAACACGACTTTAGAGACAGGTTGGGACATCTTACCATTCTGGGTCAGCCGCATGATCATGCTCTCTCTAAAACTGACTGGAAAAGTGCCTTTCACTGAGGTCTTCTGCCATGGCTTGATACGAGATAGCAACGGTCGAAAAATGTCTAAATCACTCGGAAATGTCGTTGATCCGATAGATATACTTGACGGTATCAGCCTTGATGGCCTGCATCAAAAGCTGCTAGAAGGTAACCTAGCCCAGAACGAGGTCAAGAATGCCGAAAGATACCAGAAGAAAGCCTTCCCACAGGGCATTCCTGAGGTGGGGGCTGATGCCTTGCGGTTCTCGCTCATCCACTATACTCAAGCATCTGGCAGTGACATCAATTTTGACGTAAAGACGATGCACGGCTACCGAAGATTCTGTAATAAGATCTACCAGGCCACAAAATATGTCCTTGGAAAGCTCGGCGATGGTTTTGTTCCTCGTGAGAGCAGTGCTTTGACAGGAAAGGAGAGTCTCCCAGAGAAGTGGATCCTGGCAAAGATGAACACCGCCACAAAACAAATTAACCAGGCGCTTGAAGAGCGTGAATTCGCAAGGTCAACCCAGATCAGTTACCGGTATATGTACGATGAACTATTCGATATCTACATTGAGAACTCGAAGGCGATCATCTCAGACGGCACGCCCGAAGAAGTTCGTCCAACCATGGACACACTCTACACCACGCTCGAGTCTGGTTTGCGACTCATGTCTCCGTTCATGCCCTTCCTGACTGAAGAGCTTTGGCAGCGGTTACCACGCAGACCAGGCGACAATACATCCTCGATCACAATCGCTGAATATCCGGAGTATGAGTCGTCTTTCGATGACCCAAGATCCAAGACAGCCTATGAGCTTGTACTGGGCTGCTCAAAAGGTATCCGTTCACTAATAGCGGACTATGCTGTTAAGGATAAAGGCGTGGCTTATATCGCACCTCTGAATCAAATGTCGCATGATACCGCGTCCGCTCAGCTTTCCGCGATCGAGTCACTCAGTGGCAAGACGCCAGTGGATATTAGCATTCTGAAGGCTGGAGAAGTCAGCCCCACTGGCTGTGCGGTCTTCCCTGTTTCCGCTGATGCGAACGTCTATCTTGAAGTCAAGGACCGCATACAAGATGCTGGAAAGGAGGCTGAAAAGGTCAAGGCGAAGTTGGATGAAGCAAGAAAGGATCAAGATAACATCGATACGCTCAAGGCAGAGCTGAGCAAAGTACAGGACAAGGATGTCACTGAGGCCATGTAATCAGCCGAGAGCCGGAAGCGGGATGTCGAAGCCAGATTGCGCGCATTGGAAGAGACCGTCACGATGTTTGGGAAGACGATGGTTTAGGCTAGGTGTGACCCTGCTGGGCTCACAATATGGCTGGAAAGCGCCACCTAACAACATGGCCTTACCAAGCCAGAACGTGCATATGCTATTTGAGAGAATGCAACAGATACTTTGATTTCACCAACACTCATACCTTTGCGAGTGCTACAGCGGGGAAGTCGTTAATGTTGGCCTTGATTAAATCGGCCCCAGTAGCCTTGCCGAGTATTCGAGGTCTGAGTCTATTTCACCTGCCGGCCGGCCAACGCCCATGGTCATAGCTGTGACTGACTACAATAAGATCTTGTCAAACCATGAGGATCACTAGAGGTGCAGCTCCTGTATTAGCGCCTTAGGCATTGCGAGCTGCAGATTCCGCCTTAGCTCTTCAACGATCATATTCGTGACTCTGACAACATTTTCTGTTCGTATCCTACGGTCTAGGATTGCCAAGTGCGTCCAGAAAACGCTATCAACGCTTTAGACCGAGCGTCGTGTGTCCAGCGAGAAGCATCATCATCGGAGAGCTTCGGCTGTCAAGCTCGGCTTTCCGGTGTGAGACGAATGCGTCATTCGCCGTTGTTGCTGTTCCCTTGAAATGACTATATAATTGAGCATTCAGGGTGTGCAGTCGTTGCGAATCAGAACTGTGCAAAGTCCCTTCCCACAATCGACGGTCTCGTGTGCGTACTTAGGTCGGCCCTTCCATCGTCCTTTGAGCCTGCTTTTCCCCTTTCGTACCTGGTTCGCAAAGGGAGGGATTGCCCGCTGGTATTGATATGGCCTGCGGGAATACTGAGAATGCTGACCCAAAAAAGGAGACAGTATCTATGAAAGTATTTTATCTAAAATAATCGAGACCACGCGCTTGTGCACAGTACAGTCGCGTTGTATCATTCGAAAATCAGACTAGATATTTATGCACAGCTTCAAGGCACGGGTCAGAGTTGGCTGTGCTTGGCTGGAGCTAGAATGGCTAAAAGTAGGTGAGTCTGCCAATTGAAGCCAATGGCTGCAGCAATTATGAAATGTAAAGTCATATTGAGCATGACACCTTGTGTTCCAGGGAGGCCAATACAGAATCAAAATTTCGGTGAGAACAAGAGGTTTGAGTGTCGAATATATGTGACTCTTCGTATTGTACTATGCGCAATACTACATAGAAAGTGTTGAGATTAGTTGCTGGCGTACAAGCATATCAACCCTACTTGTCTCTATTCTAGTGGAACCCGGTGACCAGCCGAGGACTTTTCAATTATAAATGTTGAAGCCTCGCTTGATTATAATCAAAGAATCCTAAGACACTTGCATGTGTGGGACCGGGGAGAGCATGTGCAATACACACATCCTCCAATTCTCAATAGTATTTATTATTTCGAGGCAGATGTTTGTTATTTTGCGATATCAGTCCTGGAAGTGCGCCAGTAAAAATATCACGTGCTGCAATTATCCCTGCGAAGGATCACCATCCTTTACTGAAGGACATCAACCTGGCATAGTTTGCTATGTGTATTATAATAATAGAACTTTTACAAATAATGTAATGTTATCCGAGAGAACACGTAATAACCTCACGAAATCCCATACTGACCCTCGCCCCATGGTACATCCTTGAGAGCTATTTACAGCTTGATACGGTCTTTCCTTGCAATGGCATCTCGTCAGCCCATCGGTTAGGATTCAGCGTGGCCTGTTGCATTAAAAGGGGCCTAGGACCCAGCATTCGAGGCTCCGGTTCACATGCTGGTGGCAAAGTAATAGCCTTTACAAAATCAAGTCAAAGCCTCCATGTGTGATTCGAATGACAGCACAAATTGAGCAAGACTTCCGTCCTTGGTTTAGGAGTACCGTGCAACATTTAAAGAAATTAAAAATCAAGAATGTCGCATCCTAAACTTTGATGAAGTTGGATTCGGCGTGCTAAACAATAACAGCTATTTATGCCATTGGATGTTCTAGAAGTATGCATCTTTTACCTAGCTAGCCGCTTAGATCCCCCCCCCCCCCCCAGCACCTGTTTAGAAAGTTCTTCATTGTAAGCACTTCGATTTCCGGAAACAGCTCGTTCAATGTCCCGTCATCCCCTTTTCGAAATGGCAAGTCAAACCACCTTTGAGCAAACCCGAGGCTCCATAGCGACATAATGCCATCCATGAATGGCTTTGGGGCGATTGAGTAACGTGGTACGTTAGCCGGCAGCTCCGTAACCATTGATTGTTGCAAGCTTTCTATGGAGTCGTACGTGACATCGAATTTCTGACCTAATCCGGAGTTTAGCAGTTGCATAGCGGCATAAAACTTGACGCAGGGTCAAATACCTCGAGCTTGCTCTGCTATATCAAGCACCTCATTCCATGTCATCGTGTCGCCGATGATCCACGACTTTTCCGGCCATTTAGGTAGGTCAAGACTAGCGGCCACAAATTTTCCAATGGTCTGGGAGTGAGTGAGAGTGATGGGGTCATTCCCGCCGGCCGGAATTGCTGCTTTGCAGTTTTCAACGTCCAGGACGACCGCCAACGGTATGATATCAATTTTCTCGGCCGGGAAGCCATAGTAGTCCATCAAAAATCCGATGATGAACCTTGTACACTCCATTTTGGTTGCCCTCAGCTTTTCGAACGCCGCTATCTTATATTGGCTGGACATGTACCCCTCTAGGCCAGGTAGGTGAAATGGATAGCCACTAAATTTTTCGTTAGTCGAGGCGTCTCGGAAATTTGGCGATATATTTCTTACTTCTCTTGAGCGTTCACGTAGTCCAACCCGAACTCGCTAGGAGCAAAGCGAGTCACCGTACCAGCCTCCACGGCACCGTCTATGAGATTTAACTGAGCTCTGTGGGTGTCTTCGGAAAGAATTCCAATAGTGGATATCACAGTATTGATATTGTTGGCTCTAAGAACCTCTGCAATCTGAGTTGGATTCAAATAATCGACTCTGAGAATCTTAAACGGAGATTTCTCAGCAGAGGCGTGGCTTGTCTAAGTACAGTTAACCAACCACCACATAAAAATTTTGGTGGCACTGCGCACTTCTCTTGACAACACGAACAGATCATGTTTCGTTGTCGCCGCAATGGCTTCTGCCAATGTACGGCCTAGGCCACCAGATCCACCTGCAATTGCAACTCTGACCATAATGCTTATATTTGAATGCTACTTTAGAACTGAAATTTGGCGGAGAAACTAGAATAACGGTGAGCCTTTTGATTAATATACAATACATGTAAGGGCGTGGATAGGTATATCAAGGCACCTTCAGTAGGGTGACTAGCCTCTTAAATCCAAAGGTCTAATGAGCCGAGGTTGACAAATCCCAGTCATAAGAAACTTGATCCTGCTGTGCCGAGGAGAGCCAAGCCTGGCTTCTTTGTGTAAAGACAAATGCTATATAGAGTATTTTAACATGTACAAAGTGAACCAAGTGGAGACTAAACTAGTATTATCCCCCTCTGAATAAAGGGATTTGTAACAAACCCCCGTTACTGTGTGTATGATGAGATACTTTTTCACCAATATTGATCAAACATGTCATTTCTAACCCATCAAAATGTCTATAGCTACACTCATTTACTCTCTCCCCGAGCCGTTGACTCGGTGCTTAAATTTTCGGGGCTAATCCCTTCACCTAAGTTTCAAGGGGAATGCAACCGATGCTTATGGCATTGACTTCGTGCCGGGTTATGCTTATCATAAATCATGAAGATAAGTGGAGCGAATTCGACCGAGACTTGATTATAATCAAATCGTGGACCCACTACCGGGGAACCTGTCTCAGCAAAATAACATTAGCATAATCTATAGATGCGTTATTAAGTTAGGCACATGATGTGTACAAGCTCCTGTATATATAACAGCCCCTACAGCGTTCAGAATTAAGCATTTATCCGATGGGATTTGATTCAGACAATGGCTTGGCAGGACGTGACTAATGTACTTTCGTCTTGGACATGGAGTTCAGCTTTCATCACTCTATTGCTTTTGTTGAACCTGAAGAATCACCCGCTAATGTGGCATGTATGTCAAACATATATCTATTATGCCCTCAGTGATTAATGGTTGATTATAGTTTCGATTTGTTCGTGCTTTGTTGACGGTTCTCCAACGCAAAGATGATCGACTCACACCAGAGTGCATATTCCCTCTCATCATCACATCTACTCGAGCGCCAATCTCTGAGTGTGGCTGCAATATCCATAAATCTAATTCAACATATCACATGGACCTTGATATGTCTAGAGGCCGACTTAGGTTACTCCTTTTCCGGGAAAAACTTTCTGTGTTCCCCGGTCGTGATGCTACAATGGTCATTCTAAGCGGCTCCAGCATAGTTTTCAAACGTGAGATCAAGCCGTATCAGTCTTATGAAGTGTGAACTCATGTCCTAGCCTGGGACGAAAAAATGGCTATATCTGGTGTCGCATTTCGTCGAAAGGGCCTTTACAAACCAACGCGATATCATTTCCAGCCATTCGAGTGCCAGCCAGCCTCAGCACTGAAACCAAACAAATCTTTTACAGGTGGTGCCGAAACTAAGAACACTAAAGGAGTATATGCATCCGCAATATCCCGCTATGTCTTCAAACAAGGGCGCAAAACTGTCCCTCCCGCGAAGATGTTATATGGCTGTGGACTGCTGTATTTGGAGCATGAGGGAGCCAGAAAAGATCTGCGCCAAACACTGGCAAAGTCGTCCTCTGGAGGAAGCTGTGGACTGACAGACTTGGCATCTGGCGTTGATGCCTTACTGGGGTTATCAGAATCCGCTTCCATAACGAAGCATGAAGGGGTAGGATTGTTAGGAGAGAAAGAAGGAAACGATAATATGGCAAAGGAAGTTGAGCGAAGACGGATTGATAATCTCCCTATTGTTCAGCGACTTGCTGGCTGGGATGTAGTCCATGCTCTGTTTGAATGCGACCCTCAGATTGCCTTAGGTAGATACCCGGACATGCTTTGGCCGTGATAGCGACTCGCTTAAGTCTAAAAGTAAGAAAAGTTACAGTATGTAAAGCAGGATTTTAATACTTGTTAATCTATCTACTTGAAGTTTTGCAGTGTGGTTAACTTACGATCTAAAAAACATTGAACATCGAAAAGAAATGGTAGAGTGCTCGGAATAAACACATCGAATTCTTCGTTCGCCTTTTCTAGTTGCTTATTGATAGAACTCCGGCTAAATTTACCGGAGCTATGCACTATAGTCTCCTTTCTATTGGTAAGGAATTGTACTGTGATTGTGGACACAGATATATTCGAAATAGCCGAGGCGCTAAAGATGAGATTTGGGCATATGAGCGTATCCTCTCCTACATCTTCCAATCTGTGGCCTATATATTCTGCATCTCCACTTTACTTAACATATGAACTCCATTCTTGGGTCTGTCCAAACTCTATTCATTATTTTCTCCTAATTGAAACGTCAAACTTGCAGTAGTCATGTTGAAAACATGTGCTCAGCAGGTGGACTTACTAGAGAAATACTAAAGAACTTGTGTTCTTGATCATTTTCCCAGATTGTACAAATAGTGAAAAAGACTACTATAGTATAATCACTCCTTGGCCTTTATCAGCCAAACCCTTCATCCTAACATTTAGCTTCAGCAACTTCCTTGTAACAAGCCGCGGCCGCTCAGTCACACTCGCAATGTAATTCAACTGTACCACGCATGCATCTATCCCCTCTGTGCGAGGTTTCAGGACCCGCAAAACATCTTTCCCTTTATATAGCAAGTATCTTGCACCTATTGTGTACAGATACTCGAGAAATGCTGAGCCTGCTGGTGTCAGTGCCGTGTCAAGAACGATTCCATTCGCGGTTTGCCATTGACGTGGCGGAGCGATCTGTCGGCAGTTCTTGACATCATCGTGTTGCAGACATCTTGGCGTTGCAAGTCCAAATACAGCGCAGTGTTTAGAATCTTTAATCATGAGAATCCAAGGATTTTCTCCTGAATACTGACTCTCCAGAATTTTGAGCCCGTGGAGTTGATTCGTTTCGTTCAAGCCACCACAATGTAAGCGTGTGTCCTTTCACGCCCGTTAATTCCATAGCCAAAATAAGCAATTCGGTCGCCTTTCTCAGAACTTTGGCTTGCTTCTTTGTCAAGCTATTGAGTAGAGTTTCGAAGTCAGAATCCTTTTTATCCGCTATCGTCGGTGCTATTGTTTCAATTTCTTGCCACTCCCCTGGTAAGCCAAGTTTTAGATAGTCAAGAACTTCCCCATAGAGCAGTTCGCGGAGAAGCACTCTTCACGCAATGCCGGTACAAAGACTAAGCTCCAGCCCCCATGGAGAATTTAGCTTTCGAAGGTCTTTATTGTCTCGAAAATCGTCTATTAAGCGTTTCTTGAGATTTCTTCCATCATCTTTGGTCTGGGTGTCCGTAGCAGTCCAGTTAAATATTTTACCAATGCTGAAGCCAGTAGACCTACCTGTCGTTTTCCAGCTTGGGGACCGTGTACCAAGAGGATTCAAGTTGTTAGTAATTCTAGGCTGGCAAGTAGCCATTGTAAGTGGACAATTATCATTCACAGATGTTGCGCCAATCAACAGCTGCGCATGTCGAGGCACTGTCGATTTCTCCGTCATAAAAACTTCATTTTCTGGACTCTAATGATAGTAGATCTCGGTATTATTAACGACGTCGATCTCTGCTGACTTTGCAACAGGAAAAATAGATCCGCTACCAGTATGGAGCCATATATTTGTAATAGTTGTATCAATCGGAACTGAAATCCAACCACCTGTCAGATGCCAGGGTTGATAAGCTTTACCACAGCACTAAGCGGGCCAAAAAGGTACAATATCCGACGTCGCCTGTCAGAATGCTTATCATACTACATATACCAGTTCGGAACCTGACACCACCCCATGTATCCAGGAGGTTTGGAACACTTGTGGAAAGGGAAAACGGCCTCCGCCAAGTACCAAGTGATTCTATTTCTTGATGAAAGATCCAAACCTTTCTCCCAAGCATCTCGCCCATGCAAGTTAGATCAACACGTTCGGCAATAATTGAGGGTCCAAGCTCATCCAATCCTGAAAGAAGGAAGTATTCAATTGTACGGGTGAGATAGACTGAATAGAACTCTCGAGAATGACCTCTAGAATAAGTCACCAAAGAGACTGAGGCTATTTGTGCAATAAGTGCGCAGATTTGAATACAACGACTTGGGCTAGTCGTCTTGCCCGATCCGAGGCTTTGCTGAAAGTATAGTTCAGCCATCTTTTCAAAGCCTAAACGACGTAAAATCTCAAGACAAGCTTCCGCTAGGGGCCGGGTAAAACCCTGGGGTTGACCTCACCAAGCGTGGAGGATAGAGTAGTGAAGGGTATTTTTGTTCATTTCAAAAGACAGGCTTTTTGTTGAAGAATTTGGCACTTGGGTAGCAGAGCAGACGGGATTGAAACTGGGCAGTGGAATTCTGACTAGGAATTTAGTTGCCCGTTCAAGAGAATATCCAGATTTCCCATTCTTAACCACGCTGACATACTTGCGATATTCATATCCACCTATTCCGGCGCTTTTTATTGCAGAAGATTTGTCACGTCCCGTGCTCTGAACCACACGTGACCCATATTAGCCGAGCTCTCAGAGCCCCTCAAGCTCCTCTTCCTTCCTTAGTTTTAGATTCTTTGTATGATGCCACTGTTACCCTCTGTATCTGTAGATCCACAGCGCGTGTCGTGACAGTAAATCGCGTCGCGCAACGCGACTTTTAACGCGATTTTGTACTGTCGAATATAGAACGGTGTACAAAGTATAAATCTTTTTAAAATCTGCAAATTTGCTATGTTAGTAAGCTTGAATAGCTAAAGCAATTCGACCTTCTTTTTAAGCCATTTGTTTAGTTATTGGTTGAGTTGTGGTAGTTGGGGTTACGGAGGGGCCAACACACACTCACTTATTGAGTACGTTAAGCCTTGCCGCCAAGCCTTGCACCATAACCCTACCCTCTCGAGCGGAGCAAAAAGTGGCTGATTTGGCCCTGGTGCGCGGCACTTGCACTAACCCAATGAGACTTGCATGGCCAGGCTCACGCTGCCAAGCTTCTTGTCAGGCTCAGCCCCACCCCATCCGGCATGGTCTTTTTTTATTTTTATTTTTATTTTTTTATTTGTGTTGTATGGTCTGTGACCATGTAACACTACTTGGCCCTCCTGCCTAGGGCCTCGAGCGGGTTACAGTTGGGCCAGGGTAGAAAAATCTTGGCCCAGGGTAGAAAATTCCTTGGCAAAACGCCAAGAAACGTTCTACCCTGGGCCAACTCTTTGTGCAACCATTTGTACCCTGGATGAACTTAAGCGAAAACCCAAATTTGGTTAGAACTATGCTTGGCGGATTCACAATATAGGCTTAGCGTACCAAAAACTGTATATTGTGAGCATATACAAAGCATATGCTCACATTTATTTTTACTACACACAGTTAGCATATGTTTAGCATACGCTGAACATATGCTAAACATATGCTTCATAAGAAATTCTACACTAAGCTTATTTATATATTTATTTACAATTTCATTTGCAATAGTTTTTATAGCCGAATTGATTAAGCAGCGCAAAAGTACAAAGTTGTAACGTTTCTATTTCAAAGTTCAAAAGTTATATTGTACGCGTCGCTATAAGACGCGTTTCGCGTTTTCTTAGCATGGCTTATTCTATGCTTGGCATATTCCAGGGTGAGATTTCTACCCTGGCTGAGCTCTTAAAGCTATGATTTCTACCCTGGGCCAAGTTTTTTTGCCAAGGAATTTTCTACCCTGGGCCAAGATTTTTCTACCCTGGCCCAACTGTAACCCCGGCCTCGAGTACCTAATCTTCAGATAGCATACTCTTTCCCAGCCTATTTCTCCAGCTTTCTATCAAAGCATAGTGCCCAAATAAACAGTCATTTGACGCAGACTTATAGGTAATTAGCCCGTGTTTCTACATCGTTATACTGACCAAGCGCCAGCCTGGTGTGTACTGCCCTGTCAGGAAAAATAACTCTAAAAACCACTTGACACAAGATCAAGCGGGGCTACTCGGTGTTTATCTTATGCCTCCTGGCTTCTTTTCCGCCCAGCTATCCTCCTATATCTTCCAGTCTGCAAGTAAAAGCCATAATGCTACAATAGCCGTTGTCAACTGAAAAGAATAAAAGCTTCAAAAATAGAGTTGCCTCTGACCCAGCCTTCTAGTACCGCAAAGAGCGTTGGAGATGCTGTAAGCTCATTGAAAAAAAGGCTTTCCGTGGCCAGTTAGGGCGCGATTTGAAGGAACGACGTCGAAAGTCTACCCGCTGAAAAAATGTCGAAGAAAAGAGGATTCGGACTTTGCGAGCAAGCTCCCTCGTAGCTTGCAATAATATGCCGGATGTTATTATCGACAAATTATTCGCTTTTCGTCCTATGTATTGCTCCTCCAATCTTTTAGTTGTCGTCTTTGTTGTAAATATCGAAGTGGGGGGGGGGGGGGGTTCTCTGATGTGTCGGTATCAACAAAGGAAAATAACCTCTACCGTAGTTGTAATTGACCTAATCTCGGCTCTGCAGACTCCCAGGTGCAGTGAAGCAGAGCTTATTGTCGTGGAAGGGAGCTGGAGGTTAGTAGATGGCCCGCATACAGGTGTTGAGTCCCCGCCCTCCTCCAGTATGGTCTTAATGATGAGCCAAAGCGAACTTGAGGTTTTATTGGCGAATTTGACGAGCCCAAGACTATCGGTGGTGCGCCCGACCTCAGCTGAGTACACTAGTTGGGGAGTCCTGAAGTACACGAACAGGACGCCACATACTGTACTTAAATGGGCCACACCCACTCTGCTCAACTCTGTAGGCATTGCCAAAACCATGAGCGCAGCTACTGTCAACAGCCGGCTCGGTGAGACGGCCAAGCGAGCCCGTAAACTCAGCACCCGATTGCTGAAGCTGGAGGAAGGCTCCTGTGAATTCCCCGTGTTGCTTCGTCATCTAAGCAATGAGGTGCACTCGGTCGATAGCAGCTTGCGAGAGATGCAGGAAACGTACGATTGGAAAAAGACCACTCCTCGCCCTACAACCGAATTGTACGGCCTTGTCTTGGCCAGTACGAATAAGGAACTGCAAATGGTCGAGGGCCTCATCGATCGGTCATCACCTCGGGGCATCAGAAAGCAGTGGGAGGTCGACGAGGACGCTGTGAACGGCCAGGTGCAAATCACAAAGATATGTTATTACCTATTGTGTACTGTCGTACATCTTGTCACCGAGTGAGCTATCCCCCATTATGCCAAAACGAATAACCGTACAATCGGCATGACTGACGAGCTACTTCTAAGGACTGGCATGGGGCATATCAGACCAAACATTGAATTAGTTGGCCGCCTCCTTGACGAGGTTCGAACCTTTACACCCGTTGCAGAAGTCAATTTACTAATTAGCGCAGGTTGAATGCAGCGAGCTCCCCTCCAGCCTTACAGCCATCCAGAAAGACCTTCGCCACTGTGTAGAGTTCGCCATCGCCCAAGAAATCCACACTTGGGGTGCTTGGTATGATTTTCAGCAGAAATTTTATCATCTGCCGCTGATACATCCCGATGCAGGTACGCCGACTATGTAGAAGTCTACGACAAGCGGCTCCCAGGCAACAAAAGCGTTGTCTTCTTCCAGACCGACGCAGCCGCCAAAGCAGCATATTTTGTAGTGAAGCTGGAGAACGGGTCAGTTCTGAAATACAGAGGTGTGGCAGCATCTTCAGCATATGTGTTCCACTAGTTCCTTCACATGCTCACATTCATTTGGCTTAGTCTCAGACTGGAGTACGGCTCGCACTGACGATGACGGGCTCCTGAGCGCATTCTCTTGCTTCGTCCTTCGAATGGTCCATCCAGAAGGAGAAACCACCTTCACGCAAAAGGATCTCCGAGTCGGATTCCGCGTTGGATTTTTCTATGGGAAGCCACCTTCCAAAGAGTTGGAAGAAGAGTTCAATCTGGTTAAACAACTCCCAAGCGTATGGTTCCCACGATAAGCATCGTGCCCCTGAAGCTTTCACAGTGAGTTTGAGGGGAAGCCGATTTCCTTAGGGACTGTACTTGATTGATACTTACTTGGTAGTGCTCTTCCTCCCTGTACTGTGAGTCCAACGGCCTGGGTGGGTCATGCTGGGTATTGCTCGTGCGGTTGGTTTCATTTGGTTGGGGCCTTATTGGCAAGATGACAAGAGCGGGCAACTTTTGTGGAAGATATTCAAGACGCTATTAATAGTTGCCTAATCAGCCAATCGCGTCGCCAATTTCTTCGACTATTTAAAAGCTTGTGCCTGGCATCCTTAGGGAAAAGTTCTTATCAGCCTTAGCCACAGCTAACTTCTAGTACCTGAGGCTTTAAATATACGGCGTGAATTGATCAGACTAGTATAGCCTCATGCACGCTAATAAGCACTAAATCTAAAGCTAAAATATTATATGGCGCTTTGTGTCAGTCTCCTCGCACGGCGTAACCCCCGAATGTCTTCAAAACTTAAAGCCATATTCCCTTTCTATAGAATCTTTCCCTGAAGGCTCCGCCCTGTGAAGAGACTCTAATAGTCGCGATTAGGCAGGGGAAACATATGAAGCGGCGATTGATGGCGTTGACGAAAGAATTCGACAGTATAGTCAACCGTAGTAATTTTTTGGCTACAGACTAGTTTCCTAGGGGAGCAATGGCTAAATAACAGTAATATATTGATAATAATTTTATGAATGTGCGAGGATGAGGCTTGAGATGTTTAAACTGTAGATTCGTCTCGTGACAAGGTGCTTTTTTGACTCAGGGACAGACATTAAGCGAGAGTGTGTCATTTAGCTACTGTAGTTTGTGTGGCAAACATAAAATTATTGAGTGCTCAGCTGAAGCCGATTTCGAATTCTACTGTACCAGAGAGCATGTACTAGTGTTGGAGTATTAGC
The DNA here is from genome assembly GCA_021307315.1 of Bisporella sp. PMI_857. NCBI lineage: Eukaryota > Fungi > Ascomycota > Leotiomycetes > Helotiales > Helotiaceae > Bisporella > Bisporella sp. PMI_857. The sequence continues at coordinate 1,286 of JAJSPD010000108.1, read as the reverse complement.
CGATTGCGGCTCGAAAAGCTATGATAGTTATTTCTGACTAGGCAAGCTTTTTTTTTATATAGCCGAACGAAAACTGGTTGACATTATTTCATTCTTTTATGATGTAGTTAAACAGTATAATGGCTCGACGACTGTTGGAACGCATGTGTGACAGGCTGATAGTAATCTATTCAATTGACTATCACTGCTATATTACAAAGAGAATCAACATAAGGAGAGAAAAGAAGAATGCAAGAGATTGCGGGTTTTATAGCTAGGCCTGTAACGGGTCCGCTAGTACGTAACGGGTCGGTGGCTCTACAAAGGGTTCACGGTGGCCACGCGCTGTCACGTGGTTGCAACGAGAGCTGGCTCGTGCCGAAAGCACGTGCAGCCGAGTCATCCTTACGGGTTCAACCCGTCACAGCATGTAACTAGTCACGTGAAGAGTTGTGGGTCCCTTTCGGGACCTACAACCTACACGTAGCTTAGAATCAATCAAGACTTATCCAACAACCTCAACGAGCATTACGCATGAACACATGCGTACGTGCCCTCAGGTTAAAGTATAGGAAATATCTATGACCCGGGTATTCCAACAACGACTTAAATATTATTAAAACAATGCTTTTTGAAACGAATAAAAAATAAACTCAATTATTAAACGGCAAATATCTCATATACCACAAAAAGGTGGCCATATATCTGATATACTATACTTTTTTTGACGAATATCTCAAATACCGTCTTTTGTTTCTTGGCGTAAATGTATAGTATTTGAGATATTTATTGACTAAATAATAGTATATAAAAAACACTTATATATTTATATACTATTATTTGTCGCGACACGCAGCAGCAATACAACACACGCAGCAGCGAACGTTGTAGCAATAGTATTACTCCAGTGTATGTCGTTACAGCGTGTGTCGCTGTAATGCAAGTCGTTCCAGCGTGTATTACAGGCTTTACCGTAAGTGTTGACGAATATCTGACATACCACACATTTGTTGACATATATCTCATATACTATAAAAGTGGTATATGAAATATTCGTCAAAAAAGTATGGTATATCAGATATATGGTGTAAGGTGCTGGAGTAGTGTGGCACAAGTCAACTGCAATTCTGATACAAGACTAATCTCTACCCTCTCTACTACGTCCCGAGTCCCCTACTTATACCCTCCGTACCCCTGGCGGCTGCCCACGTGCCCATATGTGCCCAGCATCATGGCTCTTACCGAGCCGCTCCTTGCCCCTTTAGCACGTGACATCCTGGCACCTGACAAAAGTCATATATTTAGTT